>JBANCV010000770.1:0-26235 GCA_037040105.1 Amiota albilabris | reverse complement strand
AAATATTTCTTTCACACATGGTCATAAAATACATTCTTTATTTCATACGTTATCGTAAAATACATTGTGTGTAATAACAGTGCGTGTAGCATCCTTGGTGTAGCTATATTTTAATTATTTATAAGTATGTAGTGTTCATATTTGAACAAAGACTTAATAAGCTCTTCGGGCTTTCCACGCTTCCGCCTTAGTCAGGTTGAGGAATTTTAGCTGCTCTCGAACCTCTGATTGAGTAATAGGAACTATATCAGTGGTATCAGTGGAAGTTTCCTCAAGAAGCTCCTTGGTGATAGAAATATCTTCAGGAGTAGCTAAGTTTAACGGCGAGAAGTGGACCTCAAGTGAGTTAGTAAATTCGTTGGCTTTCTCAGCACTAGAGCTACACTAGGAGCCATTATCTCGTTGTAGCGGCAGTTCACGGAGTGGCTGACGGTTAATGTTTCAAGTAGCTTCCATAAGTTGATCCCTTGTTTTTTATTGGGGTTGTGAAGAACATTAGCAAAGTATTCACCTCTGGCTTCAACTAGGGCTTTATGAAGTTTTCTAGCTTGCCTTTTCTTTGACCGATAGTCATGCCTGTTGCGTGAGCGAAACCAACGTTGCCGCAGAGCTCTTCTGGAAGCCACTAGGTCACTAATACAAAAGTAAAGTTTATGTTGTGCGTTTATTGACAACAACAACATGCAAAGAACTAGCTTGTATGTTGTACACTACAACAACAAGTCTACGCATGTATATGAATTGTATGGAGTGCGCAGAGAATGAACGATGAAAAAACACGAGAAACACACAAAAGCCGTGTTGTATTCGCTGTTGTACTAGATTGTGGGCAAGAGGGGAGCATACGCCAAACGTAAATACAACAACAAAAACAATAATGCTGCGTCGAATGCTATATTGAAAAGAACAACGTTATGCTTGACAAACATAAACAATATCTGCAGCAATAGCAACATATTTTTTTTCGGAAACCGTTGCTTCTGCTGACTATGGAATCAAAAAACAACACAATATGCTATCTCTGTATTCCTTTTGTCAATGCTGCTGTTGCTATTGCTATCATTGGCAACAAATAAAGTTAAGTTATTATTCATTAAGAATACATAACTGTAATATCATATTAAGGTTCACAAGAACCCGTTCGTTGCATGATTTAAAAGTTCTCCGTATCAAAATCGAACTTCACTATAGTGAATTCGCACGAGAACAGAAAATTACTTCATTATATAGAAACTTCTCCACATTTAACGACCTTGTTTATTACTAAATTAGTATCAATTAATAATTAATGATACGTCAATTGATGATAAAATTCGTTCAAATGTAGATAATACAAAAATTATGATATTTTCCCCACCTTTTATTTAAAACAATCAATAATTTAACATAAGTTGCTCCTCATCTCCTCAAAGGTTGGAAATACATGTCAATTGATGAAAAAATTCTTTCAAATGTAGGCAGTACTTTCTTAGCATCCGCCAATTCTTCTTCACCATCAACTCCTTCATCGTTGTCTGATTCCAGACTACTGGTGAGAATATCTTCTTCGGACGGGTTGTCTCTGGTTTGCAACATCAATATCAATATTGAGGTATTCTTCAAATGATGCATCAACGTTTGCTACTGCTTTAAATGAAGACTGTAGAGCAGCAAAATCGGGTAATGAAATAGGATATTCCATACCGTGCTTAAATTTCGAATGGCTTGTAGCAAATCTATAACCATAACAGGTTTGTTCTTTTCCACTTATGCCAATATGATCGTCAAAACTCTTTTTCTGTAATGTTGTTTTATGTTGTAGATAATGCCTTGGTCTATTCGTTGATGCAAGGAAGTTATGTTGGGAGGAAAAGATGCAAGCTCAAAATTCTGCAATTTATCTTTTACATCCTTAGGGTACACAGTGCAGTTATCACCAAAAAGCAAAACATTCCTTTATTGAAAAGCTAAATTTTTGTCAAGCTGTAAAGGCCATTACGAAAAACCTTCACTTGTCATATGCGCTCTTTTGTTGAACTTATAATCCATAGCCAGATATTTTAAAATTTCCTTTAAAACATCCTGGATTTTTTACCTTTCCTTTAACAAACAATTAGTTTCTCCGGTCCAATCATATTACATGCAACCAGGACAGTTATATACTCTTCGCTCTGTATTCCACTAAAGCTTTTCTCATTTTTAAATGTCAGTGTTTTATTTGGTAAACATTTGAGAAACAAACCAGTGTCATCGCAAATAAACAAATTGATTAATATTATAGAGCACTATTCTAGTATTTATTTTACTTGATTCTTAATATTTTGTGCAGCATTTTCACTTCAATAGTATAATTTTATAGGAGAGGCGCGTTACTTTTTTTTGTATCAGTCTTAGTAAAACGTTCATTACTATTTTGTATGTTGGCATTAGCCACATAATTTTTTTTGAACAATACCGCAGTGGTTTTAATAAATGTATGTAACAAAATTTTTTTGTAAAAATTCATTATATGGAGACAAACCAAATGAAAATTAAGTTTCTAATTTGTTCATTGCAGAGAAAAATAGAATTTCGTTATAAGGAGATCATAATACAAATGCAGTAGTTTTCGCTTAAAGCGAACTTCAAGGGACTTCGTTCGTTTTAAGCGAAGTTCGCTTTAAATAAAAATTTGAAGAAAACAATTTACATATGTATATTCACATTCATATAAAAATATGTATGTATGTGTAAGGTCTTAAATAGCAAGCGCTACACATTGCATACACGTCAGTTGCGACTCGGATTGGCTCTTCGTTATCCATATCGTCGTCAAGGTCGTCATCACCAATGAAAACAGACTGCAAAATAGCTTCGTCGTCCAATTCTTTCGTAGTTACAAGGTTGCTTTCTGTCCCAACTGTAAATGAAAATTATGCAGTTAATTTAAAGTGCGACAATTCAGCAAACTATTTTAATTACGACCTTTAAATGTTTCCATTCCATAAATGGCAGATCATCATCCGAGTTGAACTTATCTTCATTTTTGGCGAAAGCAATTAGCAACTTTTGTTTTGCTGACTTTTAACAATGCCATATGCAAAAAATGTATTGCGTCCAGTATACTAACTTTAAAGTTATTTTCACTCATATCAACTGAATTAACAACTTTTGAGAGAAGAAAGTGGCGATATTTACTTTTCAATGCGTGAATAACTCCTTGGTCTAAAGATTGTAAAAGTGAACTTGTATTCGTAGTCACAAACACTAATTTAATGTACTCTAATTTCTTTGTCACTGGATGAGCTGGGCAGTTGTCTACCAGTAGTATTATTTTTCAATTCGCACGGTGTAATTTATTGTCCCATTGTCTTAATTCCTTTGTGAAAATGTCGGATATAATCCAAGCTTTTTTATTTCTGGTAATTTTTTAATGTTTTTAAAGCACCTGGGATTTTTTGGATTTCCGATTACTAACAGTTTTCGTTTCTCTATAACCGTCATATTTGCTACTAGGAATACTGTTAGTCGTTCCTTTGATAATTTTCTACCCGTACAGGTCTCACCTTTGAAACGTAGTGTATTATTAGGAGTGAATTTATAATACAAAACCCGTTTCATCGCCATTGAATATGTCCCCATACTTAAAATATTTTCTTACATCTGGACAATTATTTTATAACCAATCTTTGACCATATCTTCATTGACTGCAGCCGCCTCTCCAACTATTTTTCCACTAGTGATACGTATATTGTGTTGTTTTTTAAATCGAACTGTTCAACAACACTTAAATTCGCCCTAGTTTAGCTTTTTCCCAAACTCTTGTGGCTTCGCTTGTAAAACGGCATTGCTTATAGTCAACTTTATGGCTTTTGTCTGAGTAAAAAGTTTTAGTAGGTCATGATCCAGTTCCATGAAAGATGGGTTTTTAACATTTTTTAGTTTTGGTTCAATATTATTTAACACCAAGTACTTTTTTTCCAAATTGAAGCAATTTTTAACTTGCTGAGGCCCATTTCTTGAGATATTTGCTTTTGTTTTATACCTTGTTGTAAGCGTTTTATTATTTCATATTTCTCTTTCTTTGTTTCTCAACTGCTACTAAGTGCAACTTTCAGCTTTGTAATTTTGAACTGCAGTCTGCACACCATTTCACACAAACATTAAACTTAGGGAAATCTCAGATTTCGCGATCAAATGTAAAATAAAACACAGCGTACTACAGCATTGCCAGCTCAAAAATATAAATTTCTGTTCAAACAGTCACTTTTAGGTTCATTTAAACCGGAAAATTAACCAATTTTGCATTTAAATAAAGTTCGTTATAACCGAAAGTTCGCTTTAAACGGGTTCGTAATAACCGAAAAAAATTTCATGGTGTATTAGAAATAAAACACATATTTTGAAATTAGTTCGCTTTAGGCGAAAGTTCGTTTTAAGCGGGTTCGTTATAAAAGAAAATTACTGTAAAAGCTTTTAGCTATCTACTTTAAATCAATTCATAGTAGGGAGAATTTCATTGTATAGTATTGCATTGTATAGAATGTCATTATAGACATGTACTATGTAATAATGTAACAATAATAATGGTTCATGAAAAACGTTTTTACGCAAAAACCATAACGGTAGTGTAGTTATACTACCTGCCCCGACTTTTTAGGCATATTGCTTGAGAATGACAGGCCGATTTTTGTTTTTCTGTGTTCGTTATAGGCCAATTACAAGAATATAAAAGAAAATTTTTGGAAAATCTAACGGAAAAGTTGGAAATTTTGACTTTTTGTATTAAAATCTGAATATATACAGGAAATTACTTTTCTTCTTTTTATACATATTGCTTCGGAATGGTTTGCCCTATTTGTCTGATTTTTGCTTTGTTGTGTTCGTTATAGCCCAATTAGAAGACTATGAAAGAAAATGTTTGGAAAATCCACTGGGAAAGTTGGAAAATTCGACCTTTTATTGCCAGCCTTGTTCCGTTACACATTTTTTGTGCGTTCAAGTTTCGAATAAGCATCACCAGAGATCCAACTTTCAATGTCAAAAAGTGTGGTGGCTCCAATGAATTCAAAAACTTTGTTGCATGATTGACAGCTTGATCATTGTCCATTACTGAGTCAATCGATTTATATTTGACTAAGAATAAAAAATGACAAATACATAATTCAAATGGTCGAAATGACACAAAACCAAACGGTGTAACATAGCTCTGGCTATTCCTTATTCTTCTTAGTAATACTCTAAGAAAGTTTAATAACTTGATCATGCTTCTAAGACAATTTACAAAAATAAAGATCTGCTTTAATTTACAAAGCTTTGCTTAACACACAACCTTTTTTTTCGTTAGTCCGATCCGCATCTAACTTCATAGGAACACTCTAGATTATGCTAATAATTTCATCAAAATCGGATTAGCGATTTCGGAGTATATAAGGAGCATATATACATACATACAAACATTCACTTTTATAGAATATACATACATAGAAGATTTCATCGAGTTTTAAGCTTATTTTTGAATATCATTATTGTTACTTTCCTACCTAAAGTTTATTATTACTAAGTACTAAGTTTACAGTAAGTTGTCATAAGTAAATAAATAAAAAAAAATCTATGTACATTGATCGTTTCGACTTTTCCGCATATTGTCAGAGTGGCCCATACTGCTATTCGTGTTTTCTTTCATAGAATCCTACTCCATCAACAGTGTGAATTTTAGAGGCCGACCACTTGACACAGTTTGTTGCTCATAAGAATAAGAAGTTCTACGAGGATGAAACTTTCCGAAAGATTGATCTAAATATTTAAATATGTATTTATAGATTTTTTTTTTGTAACTCCAACATTTTTAAAGAACTCTCATTTGCTCTGCTTTCATATAAAATTTCGAATTTTCGTTGATTCATCTGTCTGTCTGTATGTATGCTAACTAGTTCCTCAGTTTTTGAGCTAGAGAGCGGAAATTTTAACTCCCACAAAAACCCCTTACTACAATTCATGTTCTTATTAGAAAACCATTTTGGTTTTTTGTGCTATTGAACTGAAATTTTAAAACTGGAAGTGGTTGACCTATATATGTACTAAAAATTCAAGACCCACGGGCTATCAGAGGGGTAGCTCCCATACAAATTCATGTTCTTATTAGAAAAACTTTTTTGTTTTTATGCTATCATCTTGAAAGTTGGACAAAATAGGTTTCTGATCCATACTTCAAAATTACTAGGACTACTGGATCGCATAATTCCCTAGAAGAGTATTACATCTTCGGCATAGTAAAAGATACCCTTCTTTCTGGTTTCATGCATAAGAATTTTTTTTTTTAAAGTGATATGCTGAGCAATATCGCTGTGTACATGCATATGTAACTATAGATTAAGCAGTTAGAATAAAATAATGATCGGCCAGCGCCGATGTGCCTAATACTACAAATATAAAATTTCCTGTATAACCCGCATGGTATGAGACTTTAAAGACTCTCAACAAACTCCGCGTCTTTACTTGTATTTTGGGATGATTACCACGTTTTTTGTAAAAAAAAATATAATTATGTATATAATTGAATATTTTTGATTTATATTTATTTTATTTTCAAATACAACATTTTTGAAACGATTTTTGTTTTTATTGTTTTTGTTTTTTAATGCGTTGTTATGCTTTTTATGTTTTTTCGCATATTTTTGTTCCTTCTTTTTTTTAAATTATTTCCATTTACTTTTGTTTAAATATATATATAATTCATAAATTTAATAATATATGCTAAACATTTTGTTCATTAATTTTTTACCGCTTATGAATTGTTTTAACACGTCTTTCTCTTTTATTTTACCCATTTCGTTTTAGTTTTTTTTTTAAATAATTTGTTGCTTTAAGATTTTATTGTTTATTTTTCTTTTGATAATAAATTATATTAAACTTTTATTTTCACTTATTTTTCGTCTGTTACATACTTTTTGTCAATATATAAATGTATTAATAATTTTAATAATTTCATTTTATGTATAATTTCTTTTTATTATTATTTAAATTGTATATAATTAAATAATGTATTGTATATATGATGATGTTTTATTTTATTTTAATTGTTTGAATCTATTTCTTTTTTTTATGCATAAATATTAAATGTAAATAATTCATTAAATTATTAATATAATAATAGTTTTATTTTGTTTTGTAGTAAAATTAATTTAAAAAGAAATTTTCTTGATTTTAAATCTCTTTTTTTCTTTTTTTTTGAAATAATTAAAACTAATTTTTAACAATTATAAACATAAAAAAAGTATACAACTTAAATGAGAATTAAAACAATATAATATTTTTAATTTAAATTTTCTTTCTTTTTTGTACATTAAATAAATTTAATTTATTTTTTTGTTTTAAACATAATAAAAATATATTACATACATGTAAGTCTGTGTGTGTGTGTGCATAAAAAGATGATTTTAAGATTACAAGAGATCAAAATAAACTACAAGAAATATTTATAATGAAAATTAATTAATAAAATAATGATCAAAATTAAATTTCAAAGAAAAACCAAGACAATAATAAGTTCGGTTTCTCCGAAATTTACATTCTTTTTACAATCTAGCAGACGAAATAAAGAAATTGATGCAATACAATATCAATCAAGTTTAAATATAGGGTAAAGAAAATAATATGATAAATAATATATATATATGGTATTCTAATAAATCTAAAACTGAATTTTCTATCCATTTCTTATATTTTTTCTCATTCATTAGGGAACTCAAAAAATGTTCGTTAAAGAATCAGTAAACAATACATATAATTATTTTTCAACTCTAAACATCATCAGAGAACAACGATCATACGAAATGTTTCACTAGTATTTCAACAGCCATTATATTTAATACATCATTAATTAAATAAAGGCCAATTGCTAAAATGTCTGCTTATAATAATTTTTCTCAGCATGATTGCCGCGGGACAATGGATATTTGAATTTTATACATTTTTCTACTATAAATATATAATATATAAAAAAATTAAAATTATTTATGTAACCCGAAGAAATTGCTCAATGAAATTTGTATGAAAATAATCACAATTCGAATATTCAAATTATAAGATATAAAACAAAAATGAATGTAAATAAAAAAAAATAATTTAATATACTATGTTAATGTAAGAAATAGATTGATAATAAAAATTCTTGTAAAATATTTAGTATGCCCGCTGTTTTCTTATGATATTTAGAATTGAAAATTAATTATATGAATTTTAAAATCCAAAATCTCAAGATATTTTCAGCAAATTGCCTTCATTTTGTAATTTATAACAAGAACTATAAAAAAAAGTATGCCAAAATGAGTGAATCTTCCTAGATGCAACTTTGTAATAAGTTTGATGAAATTTCACTTGTCAAACCACATTTGAAATTTTAGTGACGCTAGTGTAAAATGAACTGTGCACATATCGTCTGAACTAAGTATAACTTTAAATTAACTTGGAATTTTTAAGATTTATTTCTGATTATTTAAATCGTCCTTATTATACCTACACAGCATGTTTTTTAAGATCAATGTTGCAAAGTCGCGTCTAGGAAGAACTAAGCATAACAAATTTTTATTATACTTAAACAATCTTTAGAAAACTCAAAATAAATTCAATCAAATTTCAATATAGCAAACTTTATAGAAAAATGTGTAGAGAAAATTTCAGCTAATGAAAAAAATAAATAAATAACATATATTGAGTATATAGAATGAATGATAATGGCTTTAATCCATCTTAGAAAATTGAAAGAGCAGCATAAAGCCCCAAACAATTTAGCTACTTAGTTGAATGCTTTCTTCTTTTTCATTTTCAGCCAACATCAATCAATTTCTTCATTTATCAAATGAATGACTAAGAAAATATTATAAATAAATAAAATATATAAATTATCATTTTCTCTTTTAACTAAAATTAATTATTGAGTTGTGCGTGCGTGTGTTTATATCATGACTTTAAAAATAAACATTAAATTGCATTGGTTTGTGTTTCTTTAATAGTAAAAATTGGAATTATTGTAATTAATGATTCTGAAGAAATTTACCGGTCTTTACTAATTAAGTTTATTATTTTTTTTTTTTTTTGTTATTGTTTCATGAGTATTTCTGTTTTTCTTTTCCAATTTTTCACCATTTTGGTTTTTTTTCACATTTATT
Source organism: Amiota albilabris (assembly GCA_037040105.1). Taxonomy (NCBI): domain Eukaryota; kingdom Metazoa; phylum Arthropoda; class Insecta; order Diptera; family Drosophilidae; genus Amiota; species Amiota albilabris. Next base: position 17,106 of record JBANCV010000770.1, on the reverse strand, counting down.
TTCTTTTTCATAAATGATAACATAAAAACTATAAATAACAATCATAACAAAAAAATATAAATCAATCTTGCTATTTCACCATTATTATTATTATTATTTTTTGTTACTATTTTCTTGTGGTAATTTTTAATTTTTTTTTGGGGTTGTTGTATGACTTTGTTGGATGTTGTTCTTGTTTTTAAACTACTTTTTGTTTTCGGTGTACTTTTGTGTTACATTTTTGTTTCTTCGCTTTCTCACCTTTTTTCATAAACTTGCACCACTTAACAAAGACTTGCCAACTCGCTTACACATTTCGTGAGATTTGCAATGGTATGTGTGGGATCGAGCGAAAGTAAACAAGTGAGTGAGAGACATGCATAAGAAGTTTTGTTATTTTTTGTTCTGGAAGAGATTCCGGTTGTGTGGATGATGACTTCGCTAATACTCCAAACTTTTTTTTTTGTTATATTTTGAATGGGGAACTTATTTCATTTTGTTTCTTTATAATTTTTTTTTTTTTTGTTGTTCAGAAAGGCATGCTGAAGTACAGGCCCTCATCGGGGGCCACTTGCAAACTCTATAAGAATCTGGGCGGTCCGGTATTATATGTCCCAGCTGGCGCATGGGGCGCTGGTGAGTGCTGACCTTGACGCAACATGTCAAAAGGTGAATTTGATCGCTGCATGAAGTGATGGTAATTGCTGGGGGGCAATTGATGCTGAAAAAAATAACATGTGAAACATCAAATCAATGTTTCATGTTTATCAAATATTAAATGGTCTCTTTCAGTTTCATATTTTTAATTTGTCACCTGCAAACCACGTAACCCAATTGGTCCACCCGCTGCTCCTAGTCCAATACCCATCATATGGCTGGGTCCGTCACCGAGATCGAGTTGTAAGCTTTCAGGCATATCATTATTGCTACTACCACCGCCAGCATTATTGGCCAGATGTAATTGTCCCAGTGACGCTGTTGCCATTGCCACATCGGGCATCATATCCGAAAGATGTCCATTGCCGCCGCCATTGCCCCCATCTACACCACAAGCACCGCCACCAACACCATTATCGGCTCCTATATCGATGCCGATGGCACTACCATGCGGAAAACGATAATCGCCTTCAGTAATTAATGCCGGTAAGTCGCTACGATGATGCACCGATGCGGACAGACGTGCGTAGTTCGATTGTAGACCATTGCCAGAACTGGCACCAGTTAGACCCACGCCTAGCAAGCCACCAGAATGTTGACGTGGAAATGTTAGATTGCGACTATAACAAGGTTGAACACCTTCTGCCCCACACGTCGACGATGCCGCCGATGAGCCCACCGAAGAAGTAGATAGAAACGAAGAGGCTGCCGTTGCATGTCGTGTCACTGAACCACTAGTGGCGGCTGGAGATGGCGGAGGACTTTGATCATCATCCTCAAGCAAACAATCTTCTGTTTGCGTTGTTGACGCAATGCCACTGCCAATACCACCACCAATGTCTCCATTGCCTTGGCCGCCAACTCCTCCGATTGCACAGTCATCATTGGTACCACTTTGATTACTTAGCAGGGAAGTCTCAAGCAGATCTGAGACCGCGTCAGGCAGGTTAAATTCGCGCACCACTCGCAGCCTTATCTGTCTATCAATTTCATGTTTCGAAGATAGAGGCAGCAGCAGAGCACGTTGGCACATCGGCGATTGGCGTAATTTATGTTCACGTTTCAGCATTGCCGCCAACGTTTGTGCATCAGGTGGCGGTATAGCGGCAGCAGCAGCTAGCATATCAACACTATCAGTACCTACGCCGCAGGTAACGCCCACGCCAATGCCACTATTCGTTGCGGCATTCATGCGTGATACCATGTAAAGTGTGTCGGGAATGTTGGGCATATGACGAGGTCGTCGCATACGCATTAGCTCCGCCTGATGATGTGATGAGGCCATGCGATCTTCAAGTAATGCCTTTACTTCTTCAAAATATGGCATAAAGAGTCGTGGCCTTACAAATAATCCTTGATTTTTGCCGCCACGTATCCATGCATTAACGCGTAAATTCTCACGTTCATCCCCAATCATATGAGAGGGCGGAGTACTTACGAGACCACGGCGTATAGCTTGACCTAATACTTCACTATGTGGTGGAAGTACATGATCCATACGCACTAAAGGCAACAGTTCCGATAGAATTTCACGCAACTCAACGTCACTTAAATCACGCTTTTTGACGCCTTTTCGAGCCACCGAATGCGCCGTATGGGAAAGAAGATTTGGTTCACGATCTTCCATTCGTCGAATGAGTTCTTGTTCACCCCACTTGAGTACCGCCTGCAGTACTTCCAACTCTGATGCCTGCAAAAAATTACTCTGCAGCACATGTATCAGTTGCGTCTTGTCCAGCTGTTGAAGTACAGGGGACGCACTCACAGCGGCGAATTCTTCACGTAAATATTGACATGCCTGACGAAATACCCACGCTGATCCATGCGCTTGGCATCCCCATTTGAGTACAGTTGGCAGTGTGTCAAGCGACAACCACTCGAGTATAAGATCCTCGCATCCCTGTGCTAGTATATCAAGCTCAAGAAATCGACCAATCTGATACAGTTCCATAGCCTCTTCCAAAGGAGTAGGACGCGCTCGCCCAGTATTAGTTAACGCATGAACTTCGCCCAACGAACCCGCTGAGTTTCCCGAACCGGCGCCACGCAATATTAACGTCAAATCGACAGTGTCAAGGTAAATGGCATGCAGTAGAACACGCGCATAACGTTTCGGTATCACGGTCTCGTCAAGTACAATGCGCGTCGGTACATGCAACGTCCGCTCAGCATACTCATCTATATTGCGCGTACGTCGAGCTATCAAATTCCGAAAGAATGGCGAACGTGCACTAAGTATAGCTTTATGGCATGGCAGTTCTAGCTTTGGCCGAAAGCCATACTCCGAACTTCCCGAATCAGGACGTTGATAGTCATTACCTTCAGCAGTGAACACAAGAGCGGCATCTGCATAATCTGCTGTTTCGAGTAAATAACGCAGATCGTGCTCTAAGGGATTTGGCGTACCAAAATCAGCACCCAATTGCCGCAATAAGTTAATATCAATGCTTGGATCATGCGGACACAGATCACCAGTATACAAATAACGCAAAAGCGATGAGAACAATTGCACATCAATTGGTGAAGAAGGCAATTCGAGACAAATGCGTGCACCAAAACCGGGACAGCCGGCGAGCAGATCACGAAAGTATGTACAGCGCGAGGAGAGTATGGAACGATGCACCGGAAATATGGAGCCACGAAATACAAGATCACAGTCGGTACACATCTTCAGATCGTAAACGGAAGCTAAGTCCTGTTTGTAAGTGGTGGCCGGTGGTCGAGCCAATTCAGCTTGTACCTTTAAAAAAAAAAATATGTCAAAAATTAATATTTGATAAAATGTATCTTTGCCCAAAATGATATTTTTCTATAATATTTACCGATAGATCTCTCAGAGCAGCTAGTGCCTCATACTCTTCACAGAGTGCCGCCAATTCAAGTGGTGCCCAATCGGACACAAAATCGCGTAAAACACGCGCATGATCACAGGCCTTTGACGAGCGTCTTCGACGTATGAATTTACGTTTAAGTGTCGCAAATCCTGTTACACGTTTACGACGTTGCTCACGATAGTGTGAGCCACCAATGACGCCACCACCACTACCACTGATGCTGCTTACAATTAGGCTACTAAGATGACCGCCACCTCCACTTCCCCCACCAGGCCCACCACCACTACCTGTAGCGCCAGCTGTCATGCCGGCAGCACTAGAATGGAACAGTAAACCACCGCCACCACTGGTTGTGCTGCCGCTGCCACCAGCGGTGCCACCTGAACTAGTTGACATTAGATAGGCGCTTGTTGATGTGTTTGCTCCCATATTTCTATTTCAGAGTATATATATATAAATATATATTTTTGGTTCTCTTTTTCCTGGCAAGCTGAAGCTCCTCCAGCACTAATGGTATATCAAGGCAGGGATTTCCACTGGAGGATACTTGGTTGCCTTTTGTTGTTTTGTTTGTTATACTCAATGATGACGCATTTTGCTGCTGGTGATTATGCAGTTTTTCTTCAAAATATACGACTTTCCCTTTAATCCTTATTCTTCACCGTCCTTTATTTTTTGTTTGTTGTGCTCCCCTTTGTCCCGTTTTACTTTTATTATTGATTTAGTTGTTTAGATTTATCATCACTATTTGTTATTGAGATTCATTTTTTTAATAATTGAAAACTGGAAAATATGGAAGGAAACAAATTAATGTTTTTTTTATGCTTCAAATTTTCCTTTTTTTGTCTACTCAGAATTTTTTATTTATATTTTTATTAACAATTAAAATTTTATAAAGGTATTAGGTCAAAGTTCATGGTCTTTTAGCATTTGTATAACAAAAAAAAAAAAAAATAACACAACGACAACAACAATAACGAGGGAGTGCGCGCAAAATGTTGAAATTAGAAATTCTAACTGAACATTGAATGAAACGATGAGAAGAAAAAAAAGCAGAATGCTTGACTTTCAACTGAATATAAACCTTGACCTACTTTACTATGACATAGGACCGTGGAATCACAAACAAGAAGACAAACGGACGGACGTTGGCTGAGTTACACAAAAATAAAATAAAAACAGAAAATTGTGACAAGAAACTTACACGCAAATAACAAAAGTACAATATATGCCAATGCATACAAACAAATAAGCAAACAAACAAACATAAGCAAAGATGAAAAAAGGATGAGTAGAAAAAAAAAAAAACAAATCTCTTACTCCCATACTATATATAAGTTAATGAAATGGCGAACAAAGACAAATAATCATTGTATAGTTATAAAAATCTGTATGATGCCACATGATGAAAAGATGGCGATTGCGATGTTAACAATAGTAGCAATGATTGAGAAATGCGTTACTAAAGAATACGATGAGTTGTCAAATAAGTAAGTGCATAATACATACATAAATGCATATATTTACTCATTCCACCGTGAATCCAATACATAAAAACAAGTGACAGGTGGTGCGAGTGTGATTTGAGGATGATAAACTCAACTTAATTACGTCAAGATCAAGTGAGTGAGTGAATAAGAACAAAATGTAAGGATGTCACAGTCTAAAATTATATAAACACCAACCACCTTCTTTCAACCCATTCATCATGATAATGGGGGGAAATCAGTATAACAAGCAAACAACACGTGAACAGAACAGAATACAACAAAACATAACGAAAAAAGCCGTTATTAAATGAAAACGTAACATCAACAATAATAGTGATAATAACAAAGTGATGGAAAGTTTCACAAGAATGTGCAGCAACACAGTTCACTTCAAGCGATACTAAGAGAGTGAGAGTGGGGTATTTTAGTTTGGTTTTAATCTACATAGAAAAAGAGAGAGAGAGGGAGAAGAAGCGATGAGATGACAAACAGTCAAGTAAGCTAGCCAAGCCAATGGGTTGCAAAGTATTTAAAATCAAAGTAAAAAAGAAAAAAAATATAAGAAAAGAAACGAGAAACGAAAAGAAAGAAGCTAAAAGTGTTTTTAGGCCAAAGTTGCAAGTGCAGAAAATAAATTTAGTCTGAAAAATAACAACAACAACCACGTAAGGAGGATACAAAAAACGACAGCGACAAGGAAACAGTTATTTGAGCGAGCATTGCTTGCTTACGAACTGACAAACGGTCATGCACATGAATGTATGTAACTGCATACGCGCATATAGTATTGGACGTCAAAATAGGGTCATCTGTTTTAAAAAATGTTGCTCATACACAAAAGAAAGATAAAATAAGAAAAACTTTGAGTTGTGGCAACTGTTTTCATCTACATAGTTTTTTGTTGTTGATATTATTTATTTGTTTGTTTCCCTTTCATTTTACAAACGAATGAGTACACATTAAGAGGGCGTTTAATACTCGTATATACATATAGATACACAACATATGTATATACTACGTATTTATATTTGTATGAAATTTCCTCTCTTAATAGACGCACGCACTGAAACAAAATATAATGTCTCCAAACCCCTAAACCTACACCCAACCTGGCATTGTGCACAACTAAATATTATAATTCAAATTGTTTAGAAGAAATGATGATCACCAGCAATCATGCACACATACTTACACCCAGAGGCATACTATAATATTGGTAGCACCTTTTTTAAAAGCTAGCGACTCGAACAATAAGAGACCCTTTAACTGCTGCTGCTGTTGTTGATGATGATAAGAATGGTATCTACAAAACTAGGTACGACGGTACAAAGAAGCAATCCAATCGACCGAAACAACACCAATGCCACCATCATCTTGATTATCACAAAGCAGTGCTTCCAAGGCGCTTTAAGCGGGTGCACACCTGAACTGAAAGGAAAATGGGTACAAATAAGAAGTAATAAATGTGGAATTTCATGCAAACTCATTCTTAAAAAAATGGGACACAACAAATATAAAAAGAAATAAGAATCACAAGTCAGGAAAATAAACTCATTACTCGAGTGCAGTTGCAGCAAGAGAGTTGCAAAGAAAAAAAGAATAAAAAGAGAAACGAATGTAATAAAGTCGATGGTGAAGTTGTCATTGTACCAGAGAAGAAACTAAAAGGAAAATGAACTGAGATAGGAAGAAGTTGGTGATGACAGTTTGGGTTACTAACCCAACCAGGATCGAAGAAAATTTAAAGAAACACTGGTTGTTTAAAGGCAAACATTTGTATTAAAAAATAAAAAAAATCACAAAGACCGAAAGAGACGTACCTAAGTCAACAACATACGAAAGATATAACTAGGATAGAAATGGGGGAGAAAAAAAAAACAACACAATTATCAAGTGAATGTCCGTGATGAGGAGTTTTCACATTGGCGGAATGGCAACATTTTGCAATTAACTTAACGCATCATGAAACTCGAAATCTCAAGAAAATGCAATAAATTAATTGTGTATGTATTTCGTCTTTCCTTCTTCCTTCATTCATTTGCCGTCGTCGTCATTTTCGCTCACATTCTTGTTGTTGTTTTTGTTTTACTGGTTTCATTTGATTGTTGGCACATAACTTATGTAAACGAAAAAACAAAAAAGGATTTTGTATACCAAAAAAAATTTACCACCAGAATTTACGCGTTTGTTGCAACAGAATGATTGGATTAATTTACTCGACTTAGAAATTTCACTAAAAGGATAAATTTATGTCCTTATTCAATAGAAAAAACATTTTATATTCTAATAAGATCGATGGAATTTGATTTGATTCTCATAAAAAAGAAAAACCCAATGAATTTTAGACTAAGTTACACAATTTTCATTGGGAAATTGGAAATGCTCATACAATATAATATCTAACACCAAATCATTTCTCTTTACCACTTTATTAAATGCTAGTTCAATTATTTTCATCATCATTATCACCGTCTGAACGTGTAGCAAGTAAAGATGTTTGAATTAGAGGTCTGCATGAATGCATTCCAGTTCCCATGTACATACTGAATGAAATCTGGTTTGGTTGTCCCCAGATTTTTCTCCTAGCCAACTTCTGATATCATCTCCCCTACCACGACGTCCATCTACTGCTAATGATGACGGTGCCTTTTCAACTACTATGAACCTTTTCCCTTTGTCTTTTTCCAAATACAAGCTGGCGGGCGGGCTGGGAGGCATTGATATTAAGATTCTTCGAATAAACATTATTTTTTCAATATAACTTTTTGCACATGTAAAAAAAAAATAAAATAAAAATAAAAAAAAAAAAAAATAAATAAAAATAAAAAAATAATACAAAAATTAATAAAAAATGATTAAAAAATACTCAATTTTCCGAATCTTTTTCTTGGCCTCTCCTCCCATCTCTTTCTCACCCAACCTTTGTTGTTCCTTTATTATAATTTCTTTTTATATTTTGTCTTTTTCTTTTTGTTGCTGTTGCTATTTTTTGTGTATTTACGAAAATAATCTCACATTTATTTTCATTGCATAAAAACATGCACAATTTCTTTATTTTTTAAATATTTTTCGCTTATTTACCACTGCTACTGCTCTTTTTCGAATCGCTGTATGTTGTTTGCCCTTTCAAACACCTGTGCCCGCAGGAACAACCCATAAACATTTCATCACTTTGTGGACGACAACGCAACGACGACTACGACAAACGACCAAAACATTTCTCGTTTTTGGTTTCTTTTTCTTCACATTTTCCCTTTGGAGTTTTGTGAACAGAATTTGGTATTATTTCGCTTGTTTTAATTTGAAAACTTAGGCAAAAACACTTTATACACAGCCACACAGATACATAAACAATAAACTCACTTTTGAAACTATTTATTTTATTATTGCATTTTTTACTCTTTTGTGACAAAAAAAAAAAATTTCACTTTCTGCTGCCTTTCACGTTCAGCTTCTTCTTCTTCTTCGTTTGCTGCGTGTAACATTCATTCACAATTTTCAGATGACCGCTCAGTGCTGCCAAGCATTTCAAAGAAACGCAAGCAGCCGATAACGACATAACGATATCAACAAATATCGAATTATATGATTGGATTGAAAATCCAATAGCTTATTGATAAAAATTCATATACGAATTCAACATTCATATTAAGATTAAAAAATTGTCAAAAATATCATTATATTCTAGATTGAGATATGTACTTATGTATATACTTATATAGCTGTCATGGAAGTCGATAAATTTTGTTACTTGTGTGATAAAATTCGTTTCTTTAGCAGAAAGCTATCATCCATGCAAATAGTTATTACATTAAATGTATTTACATATGATATCCTATAGAAAATTCAGAATTTTAAAAATTTAACTGGAATCTTCGAGTTTTTATGCTTGAAAAAGTTATAAGCATAAAATTGAAGCATATAAGTTGCATTCAAATGAGCAATTCTTCAGAATAAAGTGTCTTTTTTACAGTTTGAGGAATCTTCACTGCATATAAAGTTATTATTATCTTGAAGAAGTAGATTGTTTTAACATGGAACCTGCAAATAGTATGCAGGTTAATTTAAATCTGCATTAATTCATATACCGGATATTCTGATTTTTTCAAACCGGAAGCATTGTTAGCTTTACCAGGTCTACTTGTGGTTCGTGGTTTTTCACTCACAAGAAGAAGAAGTTCTTATGCATGCAGACGGCAGACCAAAGCAACGATGTTGTGTCAATAGCAAAAATAGCAATTTCTTTTTCGAGATTTGAATTGCCTTTTAGAAATTGCGACGAATAGAATTTAAATAAAATTAAAATTGAGATTTGCGCTCGTCCAATTGGCAGAAGAGAAACTTCGTTATTGTGTTGTTTGGTTTAAAAGTGAAATTGTTCAAAGAAGAAAAATAGAAAATAACCTACCTTAAAGAAAAATGGGAAATGTTCTAGCTGCTTCCTCCGGTATTGATGCAAAACGCAATGCCGTCAATTTGCGCTTAGTGCCAGAACCAGCCGGCTTGAATCAGAATACAGAACTTGGCGATGTAAGTAGCAATAACCTTAGTAATGGTTCGCCGGCAAAGGAAAGTTCACTTGAGAATCCCGGCACAGTTGAAGAATTGCACAAAAAATGTAAAGGTAAGTAAAGAAATGTGGCGATGTTGTTACCTGATGCAGCACGTTTCGTATGTATTTATGTACGTTCGCTTTAAAATTTGCCGAGTAGTGATGACATAACCTACAAGCATGTGAGACATTTATTTCTGGGCTTCTGCGTGCAACGAAGTATTGCTGCGATGTTGTTTGTTGCGCGCACTATTTTGTAATTTAAATGTCTTAATATACAATATTTTGGCTACTTTGCTTATATTTTATTCTATTGTTATTCTCTTATAATAAATATATACGTATGTTTGTTTTTTTTGGCTAACAATGACAAAATCAAGAATAATAGGAATAAGGACGATAAATATTTCTTACAGACATACAAGCAATGACCTTCGAGGGCGCCAAAATAATGCTTAACAAAGGTCTGAATAATCACTTTCAAGTGTCGCATACCCTTAACATGAGTAGTACACAACCAAGTGGCTACCGCTTTGGCGCCACTTATGTGGGTACCAAACAATACAACCCAGCCGAAGCATTCCCAGTGCTGTTGGGCGATATTGATCCATCGGGTAATCTTAACGCAAATGTAATACATCAATTTTCATCACATTTACGTTGTAAACTTGCCGCACAGGTAAATATTTTTTTAGATTTCTTTTAAAATTTAAATTATTAACTATTTTACTAATTTTTCAAATACTCTGCGTCAATAGATACAAGATTCTAAATTGGTGGCTACTCAAATATCAAACGATTATCGTGGTTCTGATTTTACTGCCTCATTTATATTGGGAAATCCCAATCTTTTTAATAGTTCCGGTGTGATTGTTGGTCAATATTTGCAAGCGATAAGTCCACGTTGGGCATTAGGCGCTGAATTGGCCTATCAATTTGGTCCAAGTGTTCCAGGTCGGCAAATAGCTGTAGTCTCGGCTGTTGGTCGATATACAGATGGCGATTCTGTATGGTCTGGCACTTTAGGTCTGAGTGGTATACATTTATGTTACTATCAACGTGCCAGTGAGCAGTTACAGATCGGTGTCGAGGTGGAAACAAGCATTAGAATGCAGGAGTCTGTGGCCACAATTGCCTATCAAGTGGACTTACCAAAAGCTGATTTAGTTTTTCGTGGTATGTGTAATAAATAGTGTATTATAGTTTACAATTCTAATGCAATTGGAAACAGAAATCGAATTCTTATTGATTATTTTGTTTTTAGGCGCAATTGATTCAAATTGGCATATAAGTGGAGTTTTAGAGAAACGCTTAGCTCCATTGCCATTCTCATTCGCCCTTAGTGGACGCATGAACCACAAGAAGAACAATTTTAGACTTGGTTGCGGTCTAATGATCGGTTAAAGAAGTGGCTGTTTAATTTTTTTTTTTTTTAACAATCGATCATAAGGGTACATCACCACATGCACTAACATCTAATGGAGGGCATACACATGCATACCATCCATCCAGACACCTAGACACAAACTTACGTATTTACATATGTATATACGAGTATCATAATTATGAATGCATAGAAATATGTTTGCTTATTAATTTCAAAATATCGTTTTATATATAAAAAGAGAAATGGAAAACGAAAATATATGAAATGCAATGCAAGAGTAGAAAATTTTCAATATATGGATAAATACATCAACAGTAAATATTAATTAATGATTCCTTATAACCAAAGCCTGAGCAAAGACAGAGAAGAAGACAAAAAGGGTCGACAACAACAAAAATTATAAGAATAAAAACAATTTCAATGACGTTCATTTTTGATAACAAAAAAAGTAAAAAATATGAAAACAAAAAATAAAATTGAATACATTTTCACGCCAGATCAGATGCCAGATGTGTGTATGTCTGGGTGTGCGTAACTGGTTCAAAGCAAAACAATAAATGAAGCAATAATAATAAATGAAATAAATAACAAATCAACATAGATGGAGAAGTTGCCACCTTGTGGTCAGTCAACATTAGAGAAATTATCAAAATCCTTTACAACTCATAGACACATACTTGTACTCGTACATACATTTTATATACTCTTTAAAACAGGATTTCTTAATATCGTTTACGGAGTTATTTTTAAATTGAAAAGTTCCAATGCGGAGCAGTATATTTTACCTTGCCGCTGATGTATAATGTATTAAGTACCTTATGTCCAGAGTTTAAGAAGCTCTGTTTTACACTATTCCCATCTATCCAGGCTTCAGGGTCTGTTCTTTTCTGCTTTTTCAGCCACATTCAAGCAAATTATTGTAATTTTAAAAGTTATTTAATATTTAATTAAAAGTTAGAATTTTTAGAATTGAAAAATTTTACACTGTTTATGAAACTGCTCGAAAACAAATAAAAAACAAAAGAACAAACAGTTTTCATAAAAAACAAAAAGATAAGAAATTGCTTACCAAAAATATTAATTACACTTTTTCTTAATGTTAAATCAAAAAATGTTACGAAAACAAAAAACTCCTATTAATATCTGATTTTTTGTTTATTTTAATACTTTTTAAGGCAGCTTCTTGTGTTCTTAGATATGTATAAAAAAAGAAATAAGTAAAGGAATAAAATAAAATAAAATCCTTTATTGGGTTCTGTTAATTCTTGTTGCATTTCTTTGTTGAAATTAATAGTAAAATGTTAATGATTTTTGTTAATGAAGTCAGCCAACTAAAATTGGATAAAGAAGAATGAATGCAATAAAGAAAACATATTTCTAAATAAAGAAATTTTATGGAAAAAATATGTTAAAAAAATCCAAACAGCAGCGTTCATATAATTTTATTAAGTAAAAAAAAAATTTGAAAAATGATAGTATTTTAACAATACTTAATTGAAGGAAATATTTGATCAAAGATTTCACACATTTTGTACAAAATATCTAGAGCATAGAATTGTAAAACTGTAATTTTGTTACGGTAGATATATTCTATACATTCTGTTTTCGTCCTACACTCCAACCAAAGTTAAAGGAAACAGACTTAAGTACGTAAGTATATATTTAAGAAAAATTAGAAATTTGTACATATTTTGTATGGTTGGATATGGAAAAGTAAGTAAGCTTTATTCTTATATTAGTTTTTTTTAAAAAACTTTTAGATAAATTTAATATTTGCTAAAAATGCAAAAGCAAATATATACTAGTAGAACACCCTACGGAACACATATTGAAAAACATATTTATGTCGATGTGTATCATCAACATGCTAAACAAAAATATCCACGAATACTACTTTATTGGATCTCAAACATACATATAATCCTGTCGCGAAATCTTAGACTATCTTTTTATATTTATAGGTATTATATGTACATATATCAACAGAATTACTAATTTTGTCCAAATCTACATGCAATATAGAATGTATACTGATGGAACTAATGGCCTGGGTTGCCAAAAGCTCACGATAAGTCATATGGCGATCCTGATACTTATAAAATCGAATCAAGTTCTTTGATACATTCTTGTTGATATAAATTATGTAAACTTAGTCGCACCAAAATGCTTACTGTTCAATTTCATTTCTTTTTCCGAATTTTTCAAGAGCATGCAAACATATTTTATTTGTTTGCGCTTGTATGAGCATTGTGACCGCAATATTTGTAACCAGTAACTTTTGGATCAATTGGTTTCCATATACATCAGTTCGTTAATACAAAAAACGAAATAGTTTTTCTAAAAAGAATATGAATTTTAATTTTGTTTTGTATGAGAGGTACTTCTCCTAGTGGTCCGATTTTGCTGATTCCAACAAATGTGCATAATCTGGTGAAAAGAAAACGTGCAAATTTTCAGATATCTAGCACAAAAACTGAGCGATTTGTTTGCATACACATAGCACAAAAAGTCTGCTTTCACCTAATTAATTTTTTTTTAGAGAAGGAAAAACACAATCTTAATATATAATTCATAGTAATTTTTTTTACATGTATTTCTTCTTTACATCCTTATTGAGATAACGGGACTGTGGCAACTAGTTAATTTAGGAAACAAAAAGTCTGCCATCATATTAAAAATATGTTATATAAGCATAAGTAATAAAAAAGGAAATTCAACTTAATATTTTGATGGATTAAAACTTTACTCAGTCGATTTGGCAACAAATTTATCAACTTCTCTCAGCTGTAATTTGCATAACGCTTCGTTACTTCTGACGGTTTCTCTTCTCTAATAGGTCCCAAAGATGCGCGAGTGAGTTCGAGTGATTGTGGGGGCGTTTTATGCTGTTTTGGAGCATTGAACCAAAGCCTAACGATCTTCGCAGTATGTTTTGGTTCATTATCATATTGGAAACAAATCGTCGTGGATAGGGCAAGTTTCTCAACACCTTGTTCCAAATTTTTTTTGAAAATGTTCAAATATCCCTATTTATTCATTGTCGATTCAATAAATCCCAACTGGCACACACCACTAACCGCCATGCACCCGCAAACCATAATTCCACCTTCACCGTGTTTGGTAGTACAAACAAAATTTAGTTTCTCCAGCGCCTTTCCTGATTTGCGCTACACAATTTGACGACCTTTTATACCGAAAACACAAAATATGCTTTTATCCGAGAATATGACTTGTTTCTAGAATTCCTGCGACTTACTTATGTAGTTCTGAGGCAACTTAAAGCGTCTGTTCACAAGTGAAACAACGTTTGTTGATGAAATTAATTTAATTTGCCATATTGATTATTTTGCGTTCTCCGGACTGATAATACTTTTGGACGCCCTGATCACGGCCTAGATATTAAAATTCCGGTTTCTTTAAAATTGCTTACTACACGTTGGATCTAGGAATACGTCCTTTTAATAGTTTAGCCAGTTTTTCGGAAACTTTTTCCATCTTTGTAAATAATTTTAATACTTTTAAATAAAATACGCCACAGAGCTCTTTAAACGATCAATTATAATAAAAAGGAATAGAAAACGAACAAAAAGAAATAACAACCTCATCAAAAGTAACGTTTTTTATCAAGCAATCTAACTGAACGCAGACTTTTTGTTTCCTAAATTTACTAGTTGCCATAATTAGATCCCGTAATCTTACAAATGAAAAGAAAAATGTAATTTTTTTTTGCTTTTTAAACTTAAGAATATAAAGAAGGAATACATGTAAAACCTGAAAGAAGATATGCCGAAAATGTAATACTCTTCACGCAGCCCCTAGAAAGATCCAGTTACCTTAGGAAATTTACGTGGTTGTTGAATATGAATCAGAAACTTATTGTGTCTAAATTTCAAGATGATAGCGAAAAAATAAAAAACTTTTGCTTATAAGAACATATAGGAGGTTTCTCTCCTGATAGCCCGAAGGTCTTGAAATTTATATGGTTGATGAATATGGATTAGAAACATATTTTGTCCAAATTTCAGTTTGATAGCACAAAAAACAACAAACTCTTTCTAATAAGAACATGAATTTGCTTAAGGGTTTTGTATAGGAGGTAGTGGTCCGATACGGCTGATTCCGACAACTGTACTGCGTATAGTAAGAAGAAAGTTTCGTACAAAATTTCAGCTCTCTAACTGAGGGACTAGTTTGCTTACATAACGTCGGGCAGACGGATGTGTTTAGATCGACTCGTCTCGTCGCACTAATCAAGAATATATAAGTTATCACATTGCAAATAATCGATTCTCGATCAAGTGTGTGAAAGCTCTTTCTGTGATCGGTTGGCATTGGAAGCTCTCAGGTTTCGAGGGGTCTGAGGCTTCGAGCCTTAGGCAGCAGCCAGCACTCACCAGTGACGCACGTCTGCGCGCTATGCTCAAATATATTTTTTATAAAATAATATATTGACCCAAGTAAAGAATCCTAACACATATGTATGCACGACAGTACATAGTTGATTCAACCCAATTAAAATGCTAATTAATAGTTTATTATATTAAATTATAACTTATATACTTTATGGGGTCTACAATATCTCCTTCTGTGCATTACAAACTTCATGACAAACTGATAATACTATTCCCTACGTGATGAGTATAAAAATTACAGTAAATTACATTATTAACATTGTGTTTTTGCTTCACTAAAAAAAATTAATTAGGTGAACACAGACTTTTATGGGGTCACCGATGTGTTCTTCTGCCTGTAAATCTTCATGAAAAATTTATAATACTTTCTTCTGCATGAGAGTATAAAAATGTCAAATCTCTCGATGCAAATGACAGATTTTATCTGACAACACTATGCATTCCTATGCCGAAATATAAAAGGCAATCTTCGTATTATAAACGGTGGGCCATCTATTGGTTCAATTTTTGTTTGGTCATTAACAAAACGAATTTCGCATTGAGAGAATGAGCACGCTCAGGGTTTTGTTTCGCTTGGCGTATGCGTTCGATCACTACGCTCCACTCGCCATAGACTGATCAAGAAGAAGAACGTATGTACATATGCACTTTTTGAAACAGTATGATTAAGTGTTTGGAATATGTATTTAAAAATGATTTACATATCTTCTCATGTATTTATTTTTCTAGTATTAACAACATTACATAAATAACTAGTATATATAGAAGTACGAAATATGATTATAAGCATTGCACTCATCTATTACAGACTAACATAATTTACAATTCAATTTAAAACTTATCTTTAACAGAGCGCAACTTAAAACTAAGAGAATCAAATTTTACTACACAAGCATTTGCTAATGAGAATTCAAGAACTCATAATTCAAGAATATATATATATCAAATTAATACAAACATTACATTTAAGAAAACGCTAATTAAACATTTATGGCCTTCACACAATCGTGTATTTGCTAAGTATATTTCTTAAACTGATTTTATTTAACATTGCTAACTAAACTGACTCCTTACAAAAAAGTTTACGGAAACAGCTGATTCACACTAAATAGCCAATTAACACAATCAAAAAGTAAAAAGTCAGTCACGCTACAGGTTTAAGTGAAGACCCTAATTACACACGTATGTTCGCATCCAAACACTTTGACACGCTCATACTGCCCAGATAGTACTGCGCGGAAGTTTTGACACCAAAGGATTATGACCAACATTTTTATACTGCAGAATGACTACGTTCTTATAGTTTGCTAGCTCAATGGTGTTGGTTTTAACTGGACACTGGCCAATCGGCAGATATACCACTAGACTGCGACTTTTGTAGAAGTTGTGGTGACGAAGAGGAGAAGAAAACAATCACCCAACTTTTTTTCTTATGTCCTGCCCTCTAAGGTTTAGAACGATTTGCCAATATTTCTTGAATTAACTTGACAATAAAATAAATAAATAAATAGAAAAGTTATTAAATATGTCCAAAGTTTAGGTTGACGCTAGAAAGGGTATCTATATTTGCATTTACGATGAGTACATTAGAAGTTGAAATACAACTGTGATTTCAGTTGTTGCATATCTATATACAATATATAAAATTGTAAACGCTTTTCTGCCTGTGCACGCTATTCTCAGAAATGGTTTAACAGATTTCAATGAGGTTTTCACTTATGTTCAAATATGAACACTACATACTTATAAATAATTAAAATATAGCTACACCAAGGATGCTACACGCACTCTTATT
>JBANCV010000769.1:0-26252 GCA_037040105.1 Amiota albilabris | reverse complement strand
TGCAAAGTTTCATTCCAAACTATTTTGTAGTTTTTTTTCTTTTTGAAAAGTTCGGAAACTTTTGACACACACCTACATACTGTATACAAGCACATAAATATAGGTTACTATAATCTATGGTTCGTTCCAATTTTAAGATTCTTATTACCACACTGAAATAAAAACAAAAAGAGAAAGACGGTTATCTTCGACTATGCCGAAGATGTAATACTCTACACGAAGCCCCTAGAAAACGTTTTTTGTATGGGAGCTATGTGATATAGTAATCCTAGGATCTTGAAAATTACATGATTTATGAATTCATTTGGACTTATTGTGTCCAAGTTTCAAAATGGTAGCACAAAAAACCAAAAAGTTTTTCTAAATAGGAAATGAATTTGAGTAGGGAGTTTGTTTGGGTGGTACCTCTCCTAGTGAACCGATTCGGCTGATTCCGACAAAAATGTTGCGTATGATAAAAAGAAATCTTCGCAAAAAGCTCAGCTCTCTAGTTCATAAACTGATGGACTAGTTTGCATACATACAGACAGATAGACGGACGGACATGACTATATCAATTCGTCTCATCGCACTGATCAAGAATATATATATATATACTTTATGTGATCTACGATAAGGATACTTCTTTACATTACAAACGACATGACAAACTTATAATACTATTCACTGTGAAGAGTATAATTGGCGCTAATGATTCGAATTTATAGGACAAACATTGTCAAAGCTAAATCAATGTCTCACTTAAAATACATGTATGTATATCAGCTCAGTTAATTGTCTTCATGTCAGAGCTCTGATAGAAACCCGCACTGGGTACGAATCCAATGGTGAACCATCAGAAAAGGTTAGAATTACATACATGATTTCTCTTGTAGCTGTAGGGATGAGAAACAGCTGGAAACTATCTACACATTTTTTTTCTCATATCTAGATCTATCTTCAAGTAAGTAACGATTTCTGAGACTGTTATTCCAAAAGATATTAACAGTTGTGAGCCATATTCTAAACTCAGAGTGAATAAATCAGAATAGGAATATATAAACAACTTCCATGCGTGGCCACAAAAAATTTTGGTCTGTCACAAAATCTCGAACCTTATGGGATTCACTAAAACACCGTCCCTCAGTTTTTGTTTACTTACATTACTTAGTTTTTCAGTGTACTTGTTGTTTTTTTTTTGTGTGTGGGCGAGGAAGGAAATCAGCATTAATTTCAGACATTATTGCTACTTGATTTCTTTAGCCAACGACGACACAACAATTCGAATATAATAATAAATATATAATATAAAGCAATCACATTAAATAAAAGATTCTACACAAGCAAAAACCAAACACCAACCCACCAATTGTGGGACAATTCTTATGACAATTTTAGAACGACTTTAATGAGAACTTTGTTTTGTTGTTTCTACTTACATTTCATTTTAGGTTTGCGCCATACAACACGTTGATGTTTGCATGTTCAATAATGGGAAATTTAAGAATGTTGTCGCCGATTCGGATAATGTGCCACCAACTGATCGAACAGTGCCACCTGGTGGTCAGCTCAGTATAACTATACCATTGCGGCCACAGCGTGGACCCACCAAAAATTGGATTGCACTCGAGGATACATTGCAACGCAGCACCGAACCAGAAGAGATCAATGGTCTCATTGCTGCCTCTGCAGTTCGTATGCCAAATGCGGCTGTTCCAAGCAGCGCCAATTCATCCGGGACAGCACTGCAACATCACCAGGGCAGTGGCGGTCATGGTCAGAATAGTGAGGAGCGCAATGTCTTTGCTATTTATGTTTCGTACTATATCAAAGTCAAATTGACATTGAGTGGTATGGGCGGTGAGGTCTCACTGAAATTGCCCTTTGTCCTAGTGCATATTGAAGATGGCACAAGTGGTTTAAGTTCACAGACCTTGGGTGAGGTACGTTTAGAGCGTTTGGCTTTGCATGATGTTCCCATCTGTCGTAGAACCGTACACACCGAAGATCTAGCCAATAATCCCGATGCACCGAGTACAAGCCGTGCTGCTGCCGCTGCTCAAGCAGCCGCCGCTGCAGCCCCAAATGGTGCAACAGTTAATGTATCTAACATTCGTGGTGGCTTCCTTAATCGCATTGATCTAGTGGATGATATTGAATTTAATATACGTGTGCCGATTCATTTGTGCGGTAGTACCGGCAGATCGCGGAATGGTTCCCACAAACGTCGATTATTGCGCAGTGAAACTCTTGCAACAGATCTTGATGAAGCTGATGAGGAAATCGTTGAGATTGAAAAAGTATTGGATGAACATTTAGTTCTTCCCGGCAGTGAGCATACTATCCATGTTGTCGAAGTGCATGATGTCACTAATGGTGGCGAAACCACCGATCCTTCTTATTCCAAGCCTAGTGGATCAAGTAAAAAACAGAATGAAAAAGGTGAGAAGAAGGAAAGTAATGCCGATAATGATGATAATAGTGAGGAGCCACAGCGGCGTGAATCGAATGTGTGATTTCGATTTTGGGGTAAGAATCTTTTTTCAAAAAAGAAAAAACCGTAAGTGAAAGGCAACAAGTTAACAAATTGGAGACTGCAGCCTAGAAGACCAGATAAATATGCAGTCGGAATGTGTAAGTATATTGATTGAATGGCATAGCACGGTTCGAGCACACAAATCGGATAAATTTTTTGTCAAAAAAAAAACCAAATTAAACATTATTATTCAAATGATTCCCGAAAATTTCAAATATTTAAAAAAAAAAAAAGTATTTTTCTATAATGAAATGTATTCCAATCATATAAATTTTTATGAAGTTTCTAATTGAATTTTTAAAATAGCATATAGTATATTCATACTATAAGCACTTATTCCTATAGTAATAAAGGAAAAATTTCGAAATTCTCGGCTTATCCAATCTTGACATATAGTCAATTTTTCACAAGAAAGAAAAATCCTTCTTCTGTGAAATTTTCATAATTATATCTCAAATATTTGAGATACTCTATAAACTCATATTTATGATGTTCTAGAATCTAGAGGGTAGTCTAAAAAGTCTGTAGCCTTAACATATTCTTTAATACATTTTACTTACTCTATAAGTAATACATACATATATTTGATTGCATTATGGGTGTCCTAAACAATGTTTGTAGTTTTATCTCAATGATATGTGCACACATTTTTATTACAGTTCCATAGAAAAAGGTCTAAGGTATAAAATCACACCATCGCAATCTCTGGCGGCGAACTATATGTTCTCTTATGCGTGAAATCACATGATCAGATAATCCCGAATGTCATGCCACGCTCATCCCCAAAGACATCTATATGGTCCAATTATTCCCATGACTCACAAAGTGATGTTGTGCGCATACCCTTAAAAACTCAACTGTTTAATTATTATGTTTAGAAATGAAGAGCCTCATGGAAAAATACGCTTATTCCTAGTACAAAAATATTTGACTTATGGGAGCTACGAGGGTACTTCTTGGGACCGACCCAACCTTTATTAGGAAAAAAAATATCTTTATTTCTCTATAAAGTCTTCTCTTACACCAATATAGTTTTCATAGCAATGCTTCCAAAGCTTCAAAAGTTTATAGTGAGAATCGTCGAGTTTCTCAAAATAGCCAACATCCCCAGGCACTTCTGGCGCAATAACGAGCATATAAAAGGTGCAATGCCTTGATGAAACAAAACTTTCTTTTACGCCAAATGCTGCAGTTTTTTTTTTTTTGATTTCATCACTTAAAGCTGCATTTGATTGTTGATTGATTTTTCTGTTGACTTTGCCTTCTTTGGAGTCAATTCTCCACTTTCAAGACCATTGTTTTAAATGTTCCTTCGTCTCAGATGTAAAGTTATGAACCCATGTTTCATCCAAGGCTATGAATCGACACAAAAACCGAGCTTTATTGCCGTGAAACAAGATGCTGATTTTGTTCCATTGTGAGTAATCGCGGCACCCATCTGACGCTAATCATTCTCATGTTCAAATGTTATCTACAGATCTTTTTGAAATGTCTACCATATCTGTTAGCTCGCGTAGTTTCAGTTAATGATTATCCGTTATAATTTTGTGAATTTTGCACATCATTTCAGTCATGGTCACCTCATTGTATCGTCTTGACATCGCTTAAACTATATCACACATTACTTTGCTGATGTAAACGAAGCAGCAGTCTTCTCCAGAACCTAGTTTTTTTTTGATTTTGGTTAGACTGAAGCCTTTCAAATTTAAGTTTTCTACCACATAACGATACTTAATAATGTAACATTGTTAAATTTTAAACTGAAGTTTTATATGATTGATACTTTATGATAGTCATTCTTTTTTTCTAAAACATCAGCTCGGTTCCTTGTGCGATTAACCTCATATGCGCCTATGACAGTTATGGAACCCTTAGAAGCTCAGGTCTGTTTAGAAAGCAAGTGGCTATGGTAATCAAGGAAATATATGGCTAGTAGAAAAATAAAAATCTAAACTTTTTTCTGACTTATGACAGCTATATATACAATAGATCAGCTCAAATTGTGCATTTTACGTTCTATTCTTTTGGATCTGTAAATCGTAAGAAAATAAAGAAATTTTTATAAATTTTGTCTTGTAATCGGAGAACAGATAAAACAAGTTTTTGATTATACTACTGAGATAACCCATTTTATGAGATGACTATTAGTTATCGATGCATACCAAACACCAATTCTGTGATCTTATATATTTTGTAAATGTATTTTTCAAGATCCAATATTACACACATTAATGTAATAATGCAGATTTTTTAATTGTTTTTTTTTTTTTTTTTGACTGAAAACTTTTTAGACTACCGAGTAATAGAACTGATAAATAAAATTATTTTGAGTTTTTATTCTTCATTCAACTTCCATAGAAACTGAAAGAAAAAATAAAATAAAATAGTTTCCTAATGTTGATATATCTATACATATATCCTCTAAAATGATATTAGATATCAAACCATTTCTAACCATATGAATACCCAATATCCAATATCCAATATCAAATACTACTTATATACATGTAACTCCCCCATCTTTGGCCAACATTGTCAATTCAAACTATGAATTTTTCCAGCATTATTTGCTAAATCAGAAACAAAAAATTAATAAATTACATTTAACTAGTAAAATATAAGACAAATCGGCCCCTTTGGCCTCAATACACACACACACACACACACACACTCACATACACACACACACACATACACACACTTTCATACAAACACACACTTTTCCATACATAGAATACATATACATACATTATATATACTAAACATAAACACATATAATTACATAAATGTTATTTGTTTAGAGAAGATTTTATGAATAAAACCTATTGTTATTAGAACAAATATGGTAAAAAAAAAAACAAAATAAATAAATGTTTATATTATAAAATGCAAAACAAAAAAAAATATATATTTATATTGATGTTCGCGGTTTCAATGTTAACTAACTATCCAATACGCCTCTAACAATTTGCACATATCCAATCAAACCAAACCAAACCAAACAAGAAACACAGATCAAAGTGACTTTTTGATCCATAATTTTTATTTACATACAGCAGCAAAAATGAAAGTTACAAAAATACAACATAAATACAAAAACACCTTCAACTACAAATACACCTGAAATTAAGTATTTATTATACAAGAACCCTAATAATAATAATAATAATAACTACTATATATATATACACACATACAATATATATATACATACATATATATGTTTTAATAATGAGCTTTTAATGTAATTAACAAAATGTTTTCAATTTCCCAAAACAAAAACAAAAGATTATTATAAAAAATACAAAAATATTTTATTAAATTTATTGAAAAAAGAGAAATACATACATACATATATATATATATACATAAATATATATATAATAATAATAAATGAAAAACAAAAAGTATTATTGGAAAAAGTATTTAACAAAACATATATTTATATATAAAGTATATTATATACAACAATATTTTAAAGATTAAAAGTTATTATGCAGGTAAAATTGCAACAACAACCGAAAATACATATGAAAATCATCTTTAATGTTAAAAATAAAAACCAAAGAATTAATTAATTGAATAATTACTAAAATGTTTTCAGCATAGTAAAAGCAAAAACAAAAATATTTGAAAGATTGAAACAAAAAAAAAATAAAAATAATATTGTAATTGTATTTAAAGAAAAACAAGCAGAAATTGCAGAAATATTGAAACTTTGAAACATTCGGTTTCACCGAAACTTAACTACACCCTTCACAAGAAATTTTTTATGCAATTTTATGCATAATTATAAATTACGAAAAGATTTTTTCAAATCTATATCTTACAATATATAAAATTGCAAACGCTTTTCTGTCTGTGCACGCCAATCACAGAAACGGCTTAACCGATCTCAATGCAGCATATGTATAACATATAGCGTTAATTTCCTTCCAATCGGTTCATAAACAATATTATTGGCTTTAAAAAAAAAAAAAAAAAGTTTAAATTTTTCACCTGTTTTTTCATTGTTTGTCCTTTGCTTCTTCTTGAATATTGTATGTTGCTGGATTTATTCCTCCCATTTAACTGAATATATGATATTTAAATATCTGAAGTTCATAGAAACTTCTGTATAATTCAATCATCCAATTATTTTCATCTTAAAAAATATTACACTAAGTATATATATCATATATAAGTCTGTCAAACAATATAAACTTGAACCTGAATGACAGGTCTGCTATACCCAGCCACCATAAGTGTCTAGGAGTCTAGTAGATCTATTGCACTGTACCTTAAATACTAGTATATATGCTCAACGCCTCACTTAAATAAGAACTTGGCTAGTTTAATATTGTTTGTGTTCTTGCAAATCTTCTCTTGCGTTTATCTCTCGTTTCTCTTCGGCATATTTAAAGTACCGTTCATTAAGCTACTTATTTAAAAAAAAAAAAAACTGGGGAAAACCCACTATCAACCTTTTTTTATTTGATTTTATTTTCAAAAAACATGAAATATGTGTTGTTGTTTTTTCATCACTTGAATAAGAACATTGAAGGCATCACAGATTCATAATATTTTAGTTTATTAATGAAAAGTATTTAATATTTGTAATATTTTAATAATTCATGCATCCTCCTTTGTTCAAATTGATCTCATAGCATCATTGGGGTAAGGAATCATAATTCAGTCCTTTAACATAACTAAGAGAAACTTAAGACCAAACAGCTTTTATGACATTTATCAATGCTGTTTTGCCTTCATATTATGTGTCAGTTTCGTACACTTTCCTGGTTAGCCACCTCCAAGCATTCTTAATAGTAATGAGGTCTGGCAAATACGTAGGCAATTGTAGTAAGTCGACATTTGCGGCTTAAATTCAAGCTTTGACCATTCGGGCGGTATTTATTGATACATCGTCGTGTTGGAAACAACACTTTAACTATCTAAACATATTCCTGAACTCTGGGAATGCCCTTTCCAGCACCTGTTTATAACATTTCTAGAAATTGGAGTATAAAGCCGCCTTCTCGACTGTGTTGACGATTCAGAAAATGTTGGTCCTTATGCAAATCATGATAACAAAAGTTATATCCATCATGAATATCTAGGTTAAATTTTTTATCATCAGAAAATACAACATGTTTCATTCCGATTTTCTTATCATATATTTGTTGTGCGAAGATCAGTCAAGCGGGATACAGTGGTGGTTTTTTTGGATTTTCAATGTTTTTAATAACACGCATCACTATTGATACACTTGCTGTCATCGACAAATCAGACTGGTGGGAATTGGTGGCTGCACGGTCATTTTCAGTAGTTGATTTATATTTAAGGCCTTTCAAACTTTGAATTATTTTTAATGTAATGAACATGCGGCTTCTTCCTATTTTTTTGCAATTTCTCTATAAGAAAGATTGAGATCCCTATAAGTAGAAATTCTTGCTTTTTCTATCGTCATAAGGACACTTTTTCGTTCCATTATTGATAAAAATAGAATAGAATTTTGTGGATCCAAGCAATTCAAAACTCTCCGACAATCAATCATAATTGTCAATAGCTTTGTTTTATTTGCATAAAGGGTGATTGAATATCTGCTCCTTCTCTTCTCCTATTCATCGGCATAGATTCTTAAATAGGAATCTCTGCAGTATCTTAATGTTGTTGGAGTACAAATCAGAGAGAATCCCACAACTAAACCCCTTATGTTTATATTGTATACCCATTACATTTATGCGTTTCTATTTTGAAAACTGCTATTAATATTTCAAATGATTTAAAGTATTTTTCCATAAGCAACATAATGTGTTCAAAAATAAATAAAAATTTTTCCATAAAAAAAATCATAAGTTACAGAGAAGTCTCCTTTTTTGTCTGTGTTTTTATTTTTTATTATAAATTATCAAGATTTATTTAAAATGTACTCAAATCAATCAATAAATTACTTTACTTATCCAAGTATGAAACGACAAAGAACATTTTGTACAGACTAACTATTCAAGTATGGTAAAATACAGTGTATATATTTTTATAACTATTATGACAGTTCAATTGTTAAAAGTTTCCTTATATTCATATATAATATTCAATTGTTAAGGGGATTCGAGATATTTATTATCTTTATAGAATAATGAAAAAGAGTCTCTTTGCAAATTTCCTTCAAAATTTATTACTTTTACTTTTTACACTCGGACACATCTTCATTTTCCCTCTCCTTAGTCTTTTAAAAATACATATATCATCATAGATGATTAAAGTAAAATGTGAAGTGTGTAATCAATAGATTGAAAAATATTTTATAATATACGATTTGTATGATCTCTATAAATAGTATTATAGAAATCAAATTATATAAGATACTTGTGTGAAAAAAAGAGAAAATATTTTTTTGATAAATTGTTGACATAACAATGCAATTGTGAATTGTGAATTGTGAATTATGAATTTGAATCATCATTGATTTTGATAGAATAAAAATGCAAGTTGAATTTATGAAATGCTTTGTACTTAGGTTGAAATGAAGTTGGATTTTGTATGGGTTTTAATGTAAGAAAGTAATGGATAAGCGTTGATTTTTTATAAGAAATTATAATTATAAATCGAAGTTTGGATGGTATCAACATCATTGGATTTGAGAAGAACAAAAATTATACGATTTTTGTACAAAATAAAGAAATTGTATTTTAATAGAGCAACAAACAAAAGATGATATGTCAAAGATAAGATAAGATTAGTTTAGATTGTATTTTTATTTAGAATCTCAATGGAATTGGTTTTCTATGTAACTTTGTGAAAGATTCTTGAACATACGAGTACAACATACTAAGTTCCTGAACACAGTTAGATATTGGACACTTTACAGAAAATCAAAATCAAGAATATCAAACTAGATTATTAAATGGTATTAAAATTGGGATTATGACAGATGAAATTGTATATATATATAGTATAGTAAATGCCTCGACTACTAATCGGCTTCAATTGTTCAAACGAACGTACGAATTGCATTAATAATACTTACATAGTCGTATATGTATGTTATTATGATGCATTTTTTTTTTTTTTTGAATATATTGTAATATTTGAAACATTGTATTGAAACTAAACTACTGACTGGATCAGTTAAGAAAATTATATTGTTGTAGAAAAGAATTGTTACTTAAAAATTTACCTATTGGTAAAGTAATAATTATGGAAATGGAAATGATGGGAACAGGAATAGTAATTTAAATGTGTGAAAGTTAATGATGAAGATAAGAAGATTTACCATATTTAATAATTGAAAAATACATATGTATGTGTAACAGACACATAATTTTTTTTTTTTTTTTTTGCTGAGAGAAACAGTTTTTTGATAATGAGAAACAGTGGTTTCCAATCAATTTGTTATAGTGTAAAAGATGTACACTCAAAACATAAAATATTGTAATTGTAATTGGTAAAAAAATTTAAAAAAAAAATTAAGTAGAAAAATATATACATACATACTTATATGTTAGACAATGTGTTTATGAAATAGTAGTAGTAAAAACAAAAATAACTTATAAAATAACTACAATACATATATATATACAATACATAAGTGCACAAGAGTGGTGTACACAAATATTTGATATCCTGTGCCCATAACCCACAACCTCTTCCCTCCCTTTTAACTGTCCTTATGAATTTATATAGAATAAGTAATGAGAATGTACATATGTACATATATCAGAACATATTCGAATCTATAAACAACATAAATATATATATGAACCTAACTTAAACCCATATTACGAGGGCAGTTTGATAAGTCAGTGATATTTTGAATTTCGCGTGTAGTAACTTTATATACAACGCAGCACTGCTTCTGTTAGTTACCATCTGTTTATGGACTATGTGCTGACAACTTTGGAAAAAGCTGCACTGTTTAGTTTATGTTTGACAACCATTGAAAGCAGGCAACCTCGTGAATTTCGATGAAATTGGGAAAAAAAAAAAAGAATCTCTTGTGCTCATCAAGCATTATTTTTTGTGTATCTATCACCGAAACCATGAAAAGGCTTAATAAATACTATGTTGACTTTGCACCAACAATTTCAATGGCTAATAAGTGATTGCACCAGCACAAGTGACGCCGCACGTTCACATGCGTGAAGTAATTGAGGCTTTGGGCAACTCAACTGAGTGGATAGTAAATAGTTTACTGAATCCTGT
Organism: Amiota albilabris; assembly: GCA_037040105.1. Lineage (NCBI taxonomy): Eukaryota > Metazoa > Arthropoda > Insecta > Diptera > Drosophilidae > Amiota > Amiota albilabris. The sequence continues at coordinate 15,556 of JBANCV010000769.1, read as the reverse complement.
TGTGATTGCACCAGCACAAGTCACACGCCGAACGTTTACATGCGTGAAGTAATTAAGGCTTTGGGCAACTCAACTGAGTAGATAAACCACATTTTACATGAACATTTCGACATGAAAAAGCTCTCTTGATGTATAAGCGCAATCATGTGACCACTTCAAATGAGTGTTTGACGATGTTCAACAGCAATTCAAACGAGTTTTTGTGCCTTTTTGTAACAGTGGCCAAAATATGGATCTATCACAATATACCAGAGAGCAAGGAGCAATTAAAGCAGGCCAATATGGGTTTGTCGGCAAACAATGGCATAGTCCAAACCTGAAGAAATGACTCGATGGAAAGAGATTTTGAACATCACTGAAACAAATGCACATTTTGAAGCAAAAAAAATTCAAAATTACTGGGCTAATTGTATCAAGCTATCGTTGATTTATCAAACTTAAACTTATCAAACCTGTATATAAATTTCTGATTCGGAAAAATACATACGTAACGAACTATAAGTTGAAACCGACAAAATTTTGTCAAAGACCTAGGTTGGCTAATTATCGACAGCCTCTAAGGTTAATCGATGAGATTTGAATGGTTGCAAAATAATAAAGTGTTGCATATTTCTTTGGGTATCGTATAAAAATGAAAATCAAGTTTAATATTAAATTTTATTTTATATTTATTATTTGTTATTAGAGCGGCAATAGAAATACAATTTCTGTGTAAATTTGAACTGTCTACCTATTACGGTTCATGAGATATAGCCCGCTGACAGACATACCGACGGACGAACAAACAACGGAGGCTTTGCACACTTTGGGTACGAAACGCTTCAAAAAAAAAAAGATGAAAATAGATTTGAAAAGCAAACTAATTATATTTTCTAGAATTGTTACTCCCTGTACAAAAAACTTTTCTTTATTTTCAAATGAGAAACAGAGTTTTCCACAAATTGAGAATAGGAACAAAGGATAGATTCGGTATTAACAATACATCTTGTAGTAGTCATTCATTTGAATTTTCTAGACACATCTTTTTATTTGTTAGATGCCGGATACAGGATATTAAAATTTAAATCACAAATAAAAATCAAATATATCAAGATTAAACAAAAAAAAAAAAAATTAATATATAAATTACATTAAACAATATACACACAAAATATATTTAAAAACAAAACATATTCAAATTGTATAAAAAAAAGCAACAAAAAGCTGTATGTGAATTCAAAAATGGTCGTATTTCAGATGCCCTGTACCTAATTATCAACTATTAAGAGTATTTAATAACATACATATATATATATATATAGTATGTGTAGTAAGTAATTATGATTCTTTAGTATGATCGTAAGAGATAAATGTAATGTAATTCTTAATCAAATCACTACAAACTTTGTATTACATATTTATATTCATGTTTTGTCCATTAAGAGTATTGAAAAGTTAGTATAAGAAACGAAAGAAGATTTACAAAAGAAAATAAACAGACAGGAAGAAAATTCATTCATAAGCAGTTTTTATTATATTTGAAAAATTATATTCAACCTCCAATATTTAAATAATAACATAAATAATATACATATATTGTAATACAATAGTAATAAGTATTAAGTAGTATGTGTGTGTTTTAGTAGTTATTTACTCCTAATTACATGAGTACAGGGATCTAATAAAAAAAACTCTATAAATGTAAAAAATAATAGAGTGCATAAATTAATTGCAATTAAAATAATAATTAAATATTTTTAATTCATTCGCTTTGTATGTGTGTTTATAAGTATAAAATTATGAATTTATTGACATAAGTAAACAGTGACTATCAGTTTATTTGACACTTTACTTCAAATCATGAAAGATTTTGGAGATTACAAAACTTGTAAATCCATCAAATACAATAATACTAAATAATAATAATAATTTTAACCAACAATTAAGTGTTTATGAGAGACAGGAACCTACTAAGTTGCAATTTTCAATATCTTAATTCATTATATAAATTATGAAATATATAGTTCTGATACACAGGTCCACCCCGCATAACGACACATGTCGAAAAAATTGTTACTACTTAAATATTTTACTTTTACCTTTTTATCAACAAAATAATCAGAACTTATAATATTGTTCTTTTATTATGCTCTTTCATTATATCATCTTATAAGCCAAAAATACAATTTCATCAACCAGCTGCTCAATAAACACTGCATCGACTTTATCCCAGAGTCATTTGAAAAAGTTCTCTGGCCAAATAATCTTCCAGGAAGATGTAAAGACTCTTTTCGTTACTCCTTTGCAACGCTTTTTGGATAATCTTCAGATAGCAATGATGTGGAAGTGATTTTTCCAAAACTCTTTTAGAGCGAGATTGGTTCCTTCAGTCAAATCGAAACAAAGCTGAAAATTTCTAAAGTATAGAGTTCTATAAATAACCTGCAGGTGGTCCATATGTTAAAATAATGGAGTGGTGTTGAAAACCAGTATGTGCCCATTGGTATATTTGAATTCTTCAATGTCATTGTCTTTCAAGTGAACTCTAAGCAATTTGTGAATTTGTATTATTATTAAACATGCTATTCTCCGCCAATGTTTTCAAATTTTATTCGTTATGCGGGGGTCTACTGTACCTTGATTCATAATTATAATGTTATAGCATGAATTTCTCTGTTTTCACCGTAAGAACAAATTAACTAAATATTTTTTGAGAAAAAAATTATTTTTCATTTAAAAATTGGTTATGTAAATCTATTAATGAATTCAATAGTAAATCTGTCATCATACTCCCCCAATAAATCAAACTCAACATCCAATACACCAAGTTGTCCAATACACAATGTCTGCAGTGTTCTGTAAACAAGTGGCCTCAGTAACAATTCTATTCAAGAAACGGAATGATTAAAAATTAAAATTCTTTCAGTTTTCCATTGAAAATAACATATCAGAGAACATTGGATCACAGTCAAATCGTAGTACTGTAGTCGTTTAACAATTCAATGCAATGGGGATAATTGTAGTATTTACAGAATCTACTCAAGAAGAAAATCTAGAATTTCAATCTCAAAACTACTTATAATGGAACACAAAATGAAATTATAAAAATTTTACGATCAAAGAGAAATTAATCGAATTTTCAGATTAAGTTGAGTGTCGTTTTTATTGTGTTACTGCTTTTACTGTATTGGCATCGACTTAACTTATTTACGGCAGAAGGATACCAGAATTTTACTTCACTCTTCTTTTAATGCTGCCCCACCAACTCCATTCTTTTATTTATGTGGTAATTTTATAATTTTCTGCTCCAAGTAATTTCAAACGTATTCAATAGTCAGTGAGTGTTTTTATTGGACTTAAACCTTTCTGGGAACTGTCTAGATCTATACCGTAATCAATGAATTGCTCTAGGGAAAATCACACCTATTATATATAGTACATATATCTTTTTTGGAAACAAAAAATATTAAGGTAGCAACACATTAGGTAGGTGCATATGTATCAGTATAGTATCAGTATAGTCTCAAGTCACAGAATGCAAATTAATCAAAAGTAGCACTGTAGATGATGCCACTATATCGGCTTTATCTAAGTAGACCAAATTTTGGCCATCTCTCGTAGGAAATTCTTGGCGATAATTCTAGAGAAACCAACCAGCACATCACAATTTTTTTGTATCAAGTCATTATCTTGATAACAAATAAAATATTCTTTTATTTCTAATCTTCTTTTGTAGCTACCCGTCTATGGTATTGATATTTTCTAAGAACATTTCTAACGCTTTCAGTGTTGGCTTTATATTCCAAGATAAGATACTTCTTTGTGCTTCTGAGGTTAATTTTAAAGCAATGGTATGGGAGATTTTTCCCAATAATTTGTAAATTTTGTGACTATTCGGTTTGGCCTTACATATTTTCAAAGTTTGTGATATTTCTGTACCGTTACTTTCAATTTCAATTTGATGATCGCTCGATTAACAATTTCACTTACTTTTATATATCTCTCACCAATTTACCTGCTTTTCATGGATTATGTTTTCACTCTGTACAACATATGTCTGCTTAGCGGCAGGTGCCATTGTTCTTATAGCGAGTCAGAAAAATAAAATATGGTAAACTCATAAAATGCATTTTTTCGGGGAATCACATAATTAAATGACACGAATTCATAAACAAAAAGAAGTTAGCAGTACATATTTCTAACAGTGAGATTGTCATAATTTCAAGAAGTGTTCCTTTATAACTTTGTGGATTAAAATATTGCATTGTTGGTTAGCATAATTTTTTTTTTTTTTTTGTTTAATGTAAATATTTTAATTTTTTTTGTTGATAATATATATATATAAATAAATATAAATAAATTTATTTATTGTATAAAATAGATAATCTTTTTGTTTTTTAAAATTTTGTAATTATTTAATTTTGAATTGAAGTATAAACTAGAAACATGCATTCCTGTATTCGTATGCACATAGGAACATGTTAATATAGGAATGATGAGTGCTGAATATGTATATTTAAAACAGCATATGAATGCATAGATGCACGTCTCTACGTACTATAAATATAGAAATTCATGCCGATCCCATTATATGTTTGAGCCAGCCAAGTGAAACTTTTGTTTATTATACTAATTATGTCTTAGATTATTTTTATTAGCATAGTCCCTTGAATGCAAATACTAAGTACTTAGTATATATTTTTGCTAAGAAGAATTTACACATTCAATAAAACATGATCATTATTACTTGATTTTTACAAAATAATAATATATTAAAAATTATGTCAAAAAAGCTGATAGTCATTGTATAAGAATAAAAGAAAAAAACAAAAAATCAAATGTCCATCAACTTAAATTATTTAAAAAAAAAAAAAAAACTAATCCGGTTTCACCGAATCTTACATACCTTTCACACCCTTTCAACTATTAAAATGAAGAACCCACACACCCATACAAGTACATATATATATATAAACTAGTATAATATAATGGACAAAATGGCTTGTAATAAGTATGTACTATAGTAAGTAAGTTTAATTTTTTGCTCTACTTTTCCCTGCGAAAACTCAATAGCATAATTCCATTATAATTGCTAATGCCAATTGGTCAATTTTTCGGATCTATAGTACCCACCTATTTTTTTTTTTTTTTTTTTTTTTTTGTGTTGTCGCATTACTTGGGATGTGAAGAAGAAATTGAAAACGAATTGACAAAGAATATGGTTCGTGTCACAGAAACAGAAAAATTATTTACACAAAATTAAAGCTACGTTAGTTATAAAAATGATCACCATTGGAATCAATCACAGCCTGCAACCTGATTGTAATTGATTCTGTTGATGTGGTCAAGTTTAGTCAAATTTTCCTGATTTCATCAATTGTGACAATGTGTTTTCGATCTTTATCAATAGTTCTCAATTGGCTTATGATAGATTAAACATTTGCAATGATAATTATGTCGAGGCTTTGCCGAGGCCAGGCAAGCACAGCTTGAAATAAAATCTCTTCAAAATTTTATGATTTTATTGCCATAATGTAAAATCCAGTAAATACTTGTAGACGATCTATTTGCCCATGTAAAAGCATGGTTATTCAATATCTGAAGATAGTCAGATTGTTTTAAAATATTATATATTCCATACCATAGAATGACATTCATCCCCAAAATATTAATAATCCATCAACGAATTGACTATTGACTGCCAGCACTGCTTTACTCCCCCTGCTCTGACGAAAATGCATTAAGGTATCTTCCAAATGGCCAATGGAATTGAAATGCTGACTCGTCTGTCATCTTATACTACATTGTGCATTTAATACTTATTAACTTCTTTGGCCAGCAGTGTCTAAATGCAGCTTTACTAACATTTTTGCCAATAAGCCTCTCTAATGCTGATGTAACTTTAACAGGACTTATTGCAGGATTTTCTATTGCAGGTCCAATTAAACTATAACATTCCATTTGATTCAAGATATTCTCATATTTTTTAAATATTAATTCTCATTCTTTCAGAATGATCAGATTTTACAATTTCCCCACGTTTAGCTTTTAGTACTAAATTGTACACTGTTTTATATATTTGTTAAATCTATTGCCAAAGTACCATACTTAAATCTCAGATGAACATTCAACGGATAATTCCCCCGTTTTTATCATTTTATCAATAAATTTTTCATTATACATCAGGTTATGACAGCAGACTGTTCTTATGACAAGGACTATGAAAACTAATAGATCCACAACTCGTCCACGAAACTTACCATTCTCACATATTTTTTTTTTTTTTTTTTTTTTTTTTTGTTGTTGGAATCCCAAGTGTGTACAAGTGTGTAAGTCTGGAACAATTTTCTATTGTTTTCCAACAATAAAAGCCACAAAATTGTTGTTGGAACCACAAGAGAAGTAAGCTTGGAGGGAGATTAAACAGTTTTGAGAGTAAACACAATTTTGTAAGTGACTAGTTGTCTAGCCTATATGTTTAATAGTCTTTGCTAACGCAGAGCAAATCCAAGACTGCACTTTTGCATTTTGTAAATAATTTTGCCGCACATAAAATGTGTGACAAAACTTTTGAAACTGAGAAGCTTCTATTTATTTTTTTTAATTTGTTTTTTCCTTTTTTTTTTTTGTTTTTTTTTGATTCTGTACACCACAACAAATTTTGTCCCAATTAATTCTCAACAACAAAACAAAAACTACATTTTTTTGGAAAAAATACTTTACTTTGTGTAAATAATATTAATTATGGCTTTACTTTATATCATAATTATTTTAATGTACACTTGAAAATATATTTTTTTCAATTATTCAGTGGTTTATTGTGTATTGAGTACAAAAAATAATACATTGTTAAATCAACGGGTGTTTGTTCAAAATTTTATCAAACTCTTTAAAAAATGAACTATTTAAAATGAGTTCTGCAAATGAAGTGCTCAATTCTAAAGCTTATTAATATTTATATTTAATGATTATTCAGTAATGTGTGGAACCACCATTCTTCGAAATAACCAGTAAGGGAATTATTTAGAAGACTTTAAAGAATTTAAGAGTAATTCACTACAGGCATCTGTGATGGCATCTGTTAATGATTGTTCTTCCTGAAATTACCACCCAAACTTGTATATTTTTAATTTAATATATGAGATGGTTCACCGACAGAACGAAAATAATTGTCAGGTTCTTCAACATTGAAACTTTATCCATCTGAAACAAATACGCTATGCTACTCATTCTTCGAAATCATGTGATTCCCGGCTAAAACACTAAAAGAGAATTTTTACTTTGGTTGTTCATCTCTTTAGATTTTTAACTTTACGTAAGACTCTTGGTACAGTGCTTTTAATTTTTAATTTGAATAAATTTTGAAAGCAGTACAGTGTGAATTTGAAGTTTCTCGAACAATTCGTCGCTCGTCAGTTGACGAAAGTGTTTTCTTGCACCCTTTCATATTGTTTCAATATTTAGATTTTTTTTTTTAGAAAATTTCATTTCGTTCTCTTCCGATGTAAGAACTTTACCTTGGCCCATATTATTTATATTATATATTTAAGAAGTGTACATATGTGTGTATGTATATTATTACAAGACACAACCTTGAATATGTGGTTTTTTATTGAGAACAAAGAAATCACATCTGTTCCAAATCAAGTGCTTGCAAAAAGGTACTCTGTTTCTGAAGACCTTGACATAAAAAAATTAAACAAAAACCTTTGATTTAACAATGCATTATTTTTTTGTAATTAATAAACAATAAGCCACTGAATAATTGAAAAAATATACAATATCTTTTCATTTCGTTTTTTTTTTTTTTATTTTTTTCATTTCAAAATTCGAGTACAAGGCAATGTATGTAAAACTAATGGCCCATTGATCACTACTCACTATTTATGATATGCAAAAGTTTTACTGATGAACTATATATTGTATTTGATTTCAATAGTTTCTATAAGTTTCCATTAGTTTAATTTAAGATAGAAACCAATCATTTTCCAAATAAAGATAGTTTTAATTTAGATTTTGATTGTTTATATGCGAGAAATCATATCCAGCATTCGGACATTTCCAGGAATATACTCGTAAAAAAAAAAGAAGCTTTTGTTTAAAATTTTAATTCATTGGTTCAGAAACTGAGTGACTACTATTTTGTACGGAAAATGATAGTAGAAATGCGAATATCTGAATTTTATTACAATTTTTGTCAGCAGCACTGTCCAATTTTAAAGGGGTCTTCAATGCATAATGCAATGAGGATCACGACAACACTACTAAATGAAAATATGTGCTTACAATTTCCTTTATACTTATGTGAAAGGTATACAAAAAACAATACTATTTATAAAATAAAAAAAAAACAACAATTTAATTAAAAGTGGTAAAATTATAAATTAAGAAATCAAGAATTTAATTAAATAAAAAATAAGTTATCCATATTAAACAGAAATTAAATATTAATTAATTATTGAAACAACAAAAACTTAAATTACAAAAACTAAACTAAAATCGTTTTAATTAAAAAAATGAAATTGCAATTGCAAAATATTCAATACAAACTCACAATTTACCTACACTTACACATATATGTTACAATAATAACAATATGTACTAAATATATGGATGTATTAGTGAATTCTTATATTATACTTATATAGATGTATACACACTAAATCAATATAAATGTTTACATTAATTGGAAAAAAAGAAAACATAAAACTGAAAATATGTCTTAACTCTTAAGTAAATGTGATGCATTTCTATTTACATTTCACATATGTATGTGTACTTACTATTTTATGAGCGATCTACTGATCTTATATACTACATATATGTATGTAATACTATCGATAATGAGACAAAAAAACAGAAGAGCAAACAAGAAAGAAAATAAAAAGAAAAAAGGAAATTTTAAGCATTTTATGCAAAAATTAAATTAATACAATAAAATTTCCAAAAAAAAATATAAGAAAATTATATAAAATTATTAAGTGAAAATTTTTTTAAACTTTTACTCTATCCTGAAACTGAACTATATTTTAAGTCGAGCTGGACTCTTTTTCATTTCATTTTTCCTTCATTATTAGTATTATTATTATAATTATTATTATTTTTTTTTTTTTTTTGTTTTTTTGTACCCAAATTAAATTAATATATGTACTAAATTTATGGCAAAACAAAAAACCTTTGAAAATTTCAACATAAAAATAAAAATTAAGAATAAAATAAAATTTTATTAAATAAATATTTTTGGAAAGCCAAACAAAAAAAAAATAAATAATATAAAAAAAATACAATATTGGCTTAAAAACTAAATAAGGAAAACAAAATATACCAAAAAAATTTAAAACTACAGTAGAAACTCCATATACGTTAATGTCAGTCGATTTAACTTCAAACTCTCTAAAACGTCGCAATTACTTGACTTTGATTGGTTTATCTTGTTAGCCATACAATGATTTTCTTCTCTTCATTTAACGTCAACTCTCAATTATGTTGTAAAATTAGTAGTCCTGTAAGTGACTTTATATGGAGTTTCGACTGTATTTCAAGTCCATTTCCTCTTTAAATATTAACAGCAGAATATTTTAAATGAAAAGATTACAGTTTATTATTATACTTAAATATATAAATGTTGCATGTCATTTGAAAACTTATAAAGAATATCTCCAGATACTTACTAATATATATACAATATAATACATATACTTACATACATATATTTACTGTGCTAATGTACACAGAATTAATTAAAGTTGCAAATAAATGTGTTTAAAAAATAATTAATATAAATCTTTTTTATTTCCATTTACATTAAAAATTTTGAAACTTGAATCAAAGAAAGAATGGTATAGGAGAATTAATGAAAAATTCCCCATCTTTGGGGTGATCCAAGAATCAACCCAAATTTTGGCCTATTCGTAAAAAATAAAGTGCTGCTCGGCGTGGCCATGAGTCATTGACCATAACAAGTGGCACTCGGAAGAGCTATGCCTGGTGAATACGGTGGGTGAAGTAGTACATCCCATTGAAGTGCCTCCAAAGTTTCACCGTCAACTTTTGCAACATGTGATCAAGCGTTTTTTTTTTTTTTGGCTTTTAAGCTTCAATTCTCGGCGCAATTGCATCAATTTTTTTTTTTTGTTGGTAACGCTCCCCAGAGATGGTTTTATCAGGCTGGATTAGGTTATGTAGATCATTCCGAGTTGATTCTATCAGATGCACAACCATGAGTCTCCGGTTTGACTATTTAAGTTGAAGCTATCTCACGATTTTCTGCACTTTGGGTTGTCGCAGAGGTTTTCCTTTTCGTTCGTCGTTTCATTGCAAAACAAAAACCTTTTGATTTTGCCTTTGAAGAAATTGAAAATGAAAAAATAGAGGTCGACATTTCTTGTTTTAATGTCATATGAAGCCCAATTACCTTATTTGCGTACCATGACTAACGTGACCATTTTTCATTTAGTAGGTTCACAATAGAAAAAAGAGAACATTTTTTAATAAATTTTATATTATTTACCAAAATAGGTTTTATTAAAAACCCTCCACGAGTTACTGTGGCATAAAAATATACGTACCTTTCACCTTTCCGTCCCCAATAACCAGTAACTGATGTGAGTTTTAGGAGCTAGACACATATGTTTATAAATAATTTTAACGTGTTTACGTGTCGCCAAAAAGTAGAGCATCAAAGGCAAGTATTTAATTCGTCCTCTAATTACAAGTAATGTTTGCCTGAAATCTCCTGCAAGCAATATTACTGTGTTCCCAAAGTAATAAATCTTTCGTTTTTGAAAACATGTTTAGTCATAGCAAACAAACAGAACAGGATCTTGAATAAATAGTTTGTAAACAATTTGGCCTGACCAACGTCATTGAACATGCCTATGATAGCAATAGCCAATACAATACAACAATATCAAAAGGAATTAACAAAAAAAAAGAACGGCTTTAAGTTATAAAAATTTACTTGAAACATAAGATGTTGTAATCGATAGAAATAATTTTATAAATTATCCATAAAACAATGTTTTACTCTTTATATTCATCCAAAGTAATATGTAAAACAAATGGCGTATACAGCATTAAAATTTATTTTGACAAATATTAAGTTGTTAATTGAAAGCATATAAATAATATCTTACAACACGATCCTTATTATCTGCAACGTTGTGTCAAAATTTCATAACAATCGGAAAAGTAGTTTTTAAGTTCTGAGGTCATGAATATACGAACATTTACATTTTATCTACACAAATGAAAAGAGTTATGAAATACAATATAAATGCTTAATTATTGCTATAAGCTGGTGGATGATTTCATGTTTGTGAGCCAAATTGTCTTCCAGTTGGTTAATGTCTCTTTGCAGCTGATCTTTAATTTTTTATACTGCTTGATGAAATCTTGACAACTGAGCGTGCAAAAACTGAAGCTAACAATTCTAAAGTGGGGTCTAAAAAAAAATTTTTTTAATTGTTGGACACTCAAAAAGTTCAATAGTTTATTAATGGCTGGTACGTTTATAAAACCCTTTCCACAGCAGCCATAAGCACAAGCATGCTTGTTTTAGTTTCTGCACAAAACTCCATTATAGCTTCAACTCAAATTATTAACAGACTTGAACGATGAACAAAAGCTGGATTTTTACGATTCAGTACAGTTTTACAATAAAGTAAAACACATTAAATTAAAACTATTAATAATGTACGGATTTAAAACTTTCGTGTATTTTTCTAAACGTTATTAGCAAGAATTTACACGTTTTTCAACTTTTTAAGTAGATTATTGGGAAACCTTATTGCGCCCCGTAAGTTCTCTGGAAAGGAGAACCGGAAAAAGGGATGGTCACGTTCACTTTGCCCATGATCATCGCTTGTTGAGTCACTCCCAAGGTTTAAGAGAACTCCACTTGAATTTAGATGAATCGCGCCACCCAATAACGCCACCACTTCAAATTTTACAAGCCTTAACGCCATTTTATGCCATATCGGGAACCTAAGGAAAATTGAATCTAATTATTAATTTCTATGGTATGCTGCCGAAAGATTTTTTAAATGTGCATAGAGTATGCCGATTATAGAAATTAGCATATCTACACGAAACTTTTCTTTGCCGTTCTGATGATTCTTCAAAAAAAGGGATGCGATTTCTTTTTCTTTAAGCATTTAAATTTTTTTCTTTAGCGCCCGGAATCGGACTGATGAGAAATTATTGCGTACGTTATTGACGTCGTCTTCTCGTAGAGAAGAAGCATAGCACGAAAACGTACGTCTGTGCTTGGCTTTGGAAAAACTTTAAAAAGAACTTAGTGATGAAAAAAAGGATAGATAATTCTCTTTCAAAATTGAAAAAAAATAAGAATGCAAATCTTTTCATTAAAAATATATATATATATGATTTTCCCCGACATCTTCAACAATTATCGTCAATGTTTCAGCTGTTTTCAGGAAAACCTTTAGAAATATACGCCTAAACCTTTCTCATGAATAAGTCAGTCCATTTGTGAAAACTGCGTGAAAAACTGTTCCGTTTTTTTTTATATAATCGTGTTCAGACAGACAGATCCACCTGGGAGACTTTGTTGTATAACATGTTAGGATAAGGATTTATATTTACAGATAAATATGATGTACTCCATTTTTCACTCGCAGCCATGTGTGGTCAGAACAGAAAAAGGTAGTCAGGATGGGTGAACCACTGAGCGACATCCAGTTCAGTTATTCTGCAGAGTGTACCGATTAGACATCTACACGAGCTGCTTCAGTTGCTTAGCATAACTGAGTACTATTGAATTTCGTAGTCACTTTTCGGAACTCAAAACAATTGAATGAATTCTAATTTATTTGGGCGAGCGATACAAAAGTAAACGATCGCCACTCAAAACGAATGGAACAAGAGAGAAATCAAAGGAAGAAGAAAAAAATGAAAAGAATAAGGACTTTATTGTTGTAGAAGTTGCCATTTCAGGAGAAAGGATGTTGCACAGTTTATTATAGTTGATACATAAAACGCGAAATGGATCGTATAAGGCAAAGTTAGTTGTGCACCTACCAAATGATATCAGCATGAAAATGATCAACTCCGTGAGGACAGGTTCCCTGGACGCAGGTACTGTGTACGCTTATGGTAAAGACGGTCCCGTCTGGCCTTCCTTCGCGTTATTCTAATAAATATAACAGTGGATAAAAACTCTGTTTACTCCAAAATAAACTTTCAGTTTACTTAAAGCTTACGGACAAAAATTTAGACTTTTAAAAGCTTTAAGGATATAAGCACAGACCACATATTCGGAAATGATAAAGAAGTTTATAACAAATGAAAACACTGTTTATTCTAAAATAAACTTTCAGTTTACTTAAAGCTTACGGACAAAATTAAGACTTTTAAAAGCTTCAAGGATACAAGCACAGACCACATATTCGGAAATGATAAAGAAGTTTAAAACAAATATTTATTACACCAAGTCCAAATTAAATGAGTTGATGTTATTTACTTCACAGTAAAATTGCAAGAAATGAATATCGAATTGCTTTCATATCCAGTGCATTTTCTAGATCCGACTCCTATATACAACAAATTGTAAGCAAACCTGAAAACAATAAAGATGATGTAAAGAGGAATGAATACATAAATACTGAGCTTGTATCTATTGCGTACTACAGTATAATTACGTTAAACTGCTTTCGCCGGAACAAAGTTTTAATCTGCTATATCGAGTAACTGTTTGAAGGAATAAAATAATTTAAAACTAGTGAGTATTAAATCTAGTGAACATGAAATTTGTTTTGTATTTTAACTTTTGACATTAGGTTCGGCCCGAAATAAACAAAAATTCAAAAAGCAACATTGTAGAGCTTCGAATTACGTCCAACTACTGTCCAAGTTCTGTGATTAACACTTGATTTATGGTGTATCATGGCAAAGGGCTTGGGTAAATACTTTAATAGCACTACAACTAATGGACGTGCAAATGTAAGTACTTGAAGCACCAGATTTGCATATACATAATATACATATGTTTCCAGGTTGCCAAAGTAACATATGCTTCAATAGCATTAATTTATTTGGCCTATCGTATGCGACGTCGTGGTGGTGGACCACCGCCGAATGAAGACTGCAATTGCCGTGACGAATCCGGGCATTCTCCAGGGAAAGAAAGTAAAGATTGCCCCGTTTGCCGTGATCGATCGCCGAAACATTCGCATGACGACGACCATAGACAAATTGAAGAACATTTAAATGATGGTCATAAACGCAAATGTCCATGTGAAGAAAAGAAACATGAAAGTGGACATGAAAGTGGACATGGAAATGGACATGGACATTCACATACCCAAGCGCATATGCCAAATCTCAACGAAGAAGGTTGTGCATCATATACCCCACAAGTCCCAAGAAAAATGTCTACTACAAGAGTGGAAGGCGGATTGTCAACTATGCATGACGCTGTCTTTCGGGCATTGCGTGGCGTTGTCGATGTTGTGATTGGAAAGCCTAGCAATGGTGAGGCAAATAATAAAAGCTCTATTAAAATGAGTATTAATAAGGGTTACAAGTCTTTCCCAACGTTTTAGTGGAAAGTGACACCGATGATGATCATAGATCCAATAAAGAATGTGACATATTGGATGGTATGGACCAAGAGGAATTCTTTGATGATTAAAAAAATCTTCTAATTATTTAGTAATACAGAAAGCGGTGACGCCGGAATGCCTAAACCAAAATTCAAATGAATACAAATTTTTCGTAACAAAATTAATAAAAGAAATTCACATATGATAACGAATTTATACTGACATAACGATTCCACTTTTCTATTATATATTTCTTTATGTTTACAAAATTCCTTTCTAAGGGATATTTTTATATAAACAATTTGGTAGGACCACCCAGAATCCTTACCATTTATTAATGGAAAAATTAAAATGTTTTCTAATCAACACTTACTCACTAGTTTTATTCGGCCTCCTTACTTGGACCCTTTCTGTGAAACATGTAAATCTTTCCAACCTTTCAAAATATATATTTATATATATATATAATATCTTACAAATAATCATTAGTCTAACTAACATTAACAATAATTTTTAATTGACAACAATTGCCGTAGATGTCACAAATGTCTAATTTCAAAATGTTTCTAAATAGCCGTATATCAATATGTTTTCAACTCTATTTAGCCAGCTAGGAGCCACGTTCATTGTTGCTGGATATTGGATCGCCAAACACAAATTCTGGAGTAGACCTAATGCGAGGTAAGAGGCAAAGAATTGCTAAGTTGCGTGCCGAACAGCAATTGGAATGTTTTGACAAGTGGATCACATACCTACTATAACTACGGTCTCAATCGCACTCCAAATTCCATAGACAAAAAATAAGAATTTTATAAAATATGTTTATTTAACCAGACAGCCTTTGATGATCTACGGCTTTGCACTTAATTAAGATTGTAGACATAATCAGCAGATAAATATTCTTCAGATCCTCATAACATTAGCTAGAAGCAAAATGATCATCAATTCATCAATTCCATTTACGTTTTCCCATCTATTTGCACCCAAATAAGGTAGAGAAATGATACACTTAA
>JBANCV010000768.1:0-26268 GCA_037040105.1 Amiota albilabris | reverse complement strand
GGGCTATATTTCACAATTAAAAACATCCAAGATTTCACCTGGATCATGTGCTAAAACGACGCAAATTCGAAAAATGGATCAATTTTAGATCTTTTCCGATGTTAAAATTCATAAAACTGACACGCTTTAGGCAAGAGAAACTCTTTAGCTTTCCAACAACGACAATTTCATGTTAATCGGATAAGCCAAACCCAAGTTATGGCTATAAGCAAGTGCAAAGGTGTATATTAGTATGTGTTTTTTTTTGTTAGAATTGCTTATTGAGCTATATCTAGAGAACGGCTAAGCCTATTTCAAAGAAACAAATGTTAAATGAAAGGTCAAGAAAAGGGCTATATTATAGAGTTATCAATGTCCCGGATTTCATCCGGATCATGTGTTGAAACTACTCAAACTTGAAAAATGAGTGAATTTTAGATCTTTACCGAAGCCGAATTTCATAAAACCGACACGCTTTAAAGAAGAGGAACGCTTTAGCTTTCCTACAACGACAATTTCATGTTGATCGGATAAGCCGATCCGAAGTTATGGCTATAAACAAGTGCAAAAGTGAATATTGGCATGTGTTTTTTTTTAGAATTGCTTATTGAGCTATATCTCGAGAACAGCTACCCCGACTTCAATGAAATCAATGTCAAATGAAAGATCAAAAAAAGAGCTATAATATCAGAGCTATCAATATTCCGGATATCATCTGGATCATGTGTTAAAACCACGCAAATTCGAATATCGGGTCAATTTTCGGTCTTTGCCGAGTTAGAGATTAATATGACTGATACTCTTTGGAAAGAGGAACTCTTGCGCTTTTCAACGACACTATTTTCATGCTGATCGTATAAGCCGATCCGAAGTTCTGGCTATAATCATGTGCAAAGGTGTATCTCAGTATGTGTTTTTTTTTTTTAGAATTGCTTATTGAGCTATATCTCGAGAACAGCTAATTCAATGAAATCAATGTCAAATGAAAGGAAAACAAAGGGCTATATTTCAGAGTAATCGATATCCAGGATTTCATCCGTATCATGTGTAAAAACTACGCTAATTCAAAAAATGGGTCAATTTTAGGTCATTTCCGAGGTTGTAATTTATGAACCTGACACACTTTGGAAAGAAAACCCTTTCCAACGACGATAATGTTGATCGGATAAGCCGATCTGAAGTTATGGCATTAAATGTATTATTGTGAATGTATAAATGTTATTTTCGCAGAATTCATCAAGAACGAAAAATCATCGAGCTCAGTACAAATTCTACCAGCTGGTACAAATATATATACTTTATGTGGTCTGCGATGTCTCACTCCCATGAAGAGTATAATTAAAGCTGGCGTTCCGCAAGGCAGCTATACCAAAAAATTCTAGAATTCTCACCTCGCTCGCCGATGACACAGCCAAAATCGCTGCCCAGACAAAGCTTCATCAGACCTGGCCTATCAACTTATAATAGTATAAGAGTAATTATCTAACTGTAGGATTAAACTAGACCGTAAGACTTGTAATCCAGTTACTTCAACTGAAGCAACAATTCCTCAAACTTAGGATGTAACCTATCTTGATGTTCACATAGATAGGCGTCTAATATGGATTCATCCACATTGAATCAAAAAAGTTCAAATGAAGCTTTGAACACTAAGTCGCAACTCAAAATCTGGCGACTTGAGTACAAGGTTCTTTTGTGTAACTCCATCACTAAACCTATTTGCACATATGGTTCAGAATTATGGGGTACTGCAAGCACGAGTAATGTTGAGGTTATACGAAAAGCTCAATCTAAAATTATCAGGAAAATAACACACGCTCCATTTTATATATATCAGAAATGAAGACATCCACAAAGATCTTAATGTGCTACAGGTAATAGATAAGTGTGCGAAGCGGAAACGTAACTATGGGTATAAACTTGTTCAGCATATTAATCCACTGTCCAGAGCTCTTGTTTATTCCAAAAATCCATCGTCTCCGTTGCAATGATAGTCTAGCCCCTTCTTTCACTTGTGGAGACTTTTCGATAGTCCTAAATTATAGTAAGTATTAGGAGATTCAAAAACTATCAACAAAAAAAAAAAGGAAAGTACACCCCGAAACTTTGCAGATATACTAAGTTCATACCCTGTCAACAACCCCATGAAAATTCATGGCAAATGCGGTGCTACCATTTATATAAAAACAACATCCAGCACTTTCACACCCCACCTATCTACACCAATCAAGCACAAATCACCTCAGCCTGTGTCAAGATGACCTTTCGTAAAAATATCAACCTACTGGCCACCTAGGTACAATGGGTCCAGTACTGTCTACGCAGCTTTCTAAACAATTTCGAAGGAATGTTATTAATCTGTGGTGAATGGAATTCTAAGTAATGGCTCTAGAGTAACCATCAAAACAACAAAAAGATCTAGCACGTTACGATCTTTCCTCTCATGTGAATGTGTTGGCTACCGGTAGCCCCACAAGATTTCCCAATAATGTAAATAACCACCTAAGCTGCTTTGACTTACTTTGTACCGAAACATACCTTATTCGAAGCTACGCATTAAAACGCATATTAACTTAAGCTCGGATTACCTGCCATTAATCATCACTATTAAATCTGCTACATCATACGTTCCATACGTAGAGAGGCTGATTGGTCGCAATACAAACATTGTCTATACATCCGATCATGGAGCTAAACTCTGACCCAGATATAGACGATGCACTTGAAATTTTTCTCAAGGAATGTTTATGAGGCTGCCTCAGAAGCTCGCCTCAACCCCTCCAAACCACGACGACACTTCAAAGGTACTAACACGCCCACGCTTGAAATTCGCCCCTTTTTTTTTCGAAGAAATGGAAACTACGTAAAGTCTTCCAACGGTCACAACAACCCGCTGACTAGACTAACTGACAAAAAGCCGATGCTCAACTCAAATTGCGATAAGTACGTATGGCGCAGCATTCTTTGATAAAATGCTTACCAATATGGACACCAGTAACGATGTCCATTTTGCTTGTAGGGTAGCACGGAGTTAGCCGATCAGTCTAGCTCTGCTTAAAGGCGCCAGTGGCATTTGGTGTCACTCCGACTCCGAACATGCAAACGTTTTTGCTGCACATTTGGCAACCGCGTCAAGCCATATAAAATGTGTGCACCAGAAGATGAAAGGAATAATAGAGCTCCATTGTCTGCGCCGCTATAGTTGTTTTGGGAGAAATAGCTCATCTCCATGTTGATGGTTGTCGTGGAGTCTCGCGGATTCATTCCATACCACCCGTTTTAATTCCGAGCGGTCCACCGCATTACCGAACAACATTACCGAGTTATTAACCATATCCTCAAAGCGTTTGATGCAAAAGAATATTGTAACGCTGTGTTCATCGACAGCATCCTAGACCCTTGGCTATAGTGAAATTTGTCCTTCCCTCACCTTACTTCAGACTTATAAAGTCATAGCTGGAGGGGTACCTCTTCAGCGTCAAATCGCGGACTGGTCTGGGGTTCCCCAAGGCAGCGTCTTAGGGCCAATGCTATTCTCAGTATTTTCTTCCGCTGATGAAATGCGCATCGACCCAAACAAGACCTTGTTGGCTACTCACTTAAAAGTCGTTTGCATCTTTTACAGCTCTCACTGCGAGTACGAAACTACAGACGGGATCCAAGAATACCTTCCATTTTTAAAGACACGGGCGGACCGGTGGAATGTGAGAATAAACATGTAGTTAGTCCTAATTGACAATATTAGGAGATGCAATAATTTCATCAAATAAAGCTTAAAAAAAAAAGTACACATTTACAGACTCATTTTCAAACATATGTATATTGAGAATGGGCTTATAGCATTTTTGTCATTATATCAGTGAATTCACTAATGACTTGCATGGGTATGCAGCCCCATGCTATCACTCGCAATATATTATCTTTGGTATAATATGAGTATTTTCCTGATGAAATACTTAATTGATTGGTTTACGGCAAACTTAACCTTCCACTCCAGGACTTTGGGGTCTGAGTGATGTGTGCTGAAACGAACTTTAGCCTTTTTGACTTAGACTACTTAGGATGAGTATTTGTTTTTTCTTAGTCGTAATACTTGACAAATAGTTCCATCTACTCCACATTCAGTTTTGATACATAATGTTAATGATCAAGTTGGTTATTTACGTATTTTTCTCAATTTCCTTAACTACAAGCTTTTATAATTTTGGCCATCTCAACAATTTTTTGATAAGCATGGGTAAGCATTATAGGCGTGCATTGATTGTAACCACTCTTCGCATTACTTATGATTCATTGTATGACTTGCAATAATAATCATATTGAACACAAGTATTCATCGCACAAGTAAAATATAAATAAATTAAGAATTACACAAGATATTCATAATCTAACTGATTATGAATGTGACTAGAAATCCAAAATCATTTTAGTGAATACATATGCCTAAATCGTAATCTTTTAAATGAATATGAC
Organism: Amiota albilabris; assembly: GCA_037040105.1. Lineage (NCBI taxonomy): Eukaryota > Metazoa > Arthropoda > Insecta > Diptera > Drosophilidae > Amiota > Amiota albilabris. The sequence goes on along the minus strand of JBANCV010000768.1, from coordinate 21,816 downwards.
TTGACTAGCAATCATAAACTATTCAAATATTCATTTATTTATTCAAATGTTTGCTTGTGTTTTGTATATTGCAATTAATGAAAACTCTGTTATACATAAATTTACGTCATCATTGGTGAGCGTGGTGAAGTGAGCGCATGAGGAAACATTCTTCTTATTAACAGATAGATAGAGAGAGAGAGAATTAAGGAAAAGAACACATTGCTGTTGTTTTCCTTATTTTTAAATATATAATGCAATGTCACTTAAGGAACTGCTCATTTTACTTCGTTATTGGGATTTTGCATCGATTGAAGTCAAATATTGTTAGCACTGTATTTTTGATTGAGCTTACCAGTTATTCAGTGACCTTCTTCTCATCCCTCATTCATTGTCATTGTCGTATGAATAATGAATATTTGAATATTTTTCGACCAAAAGAATACACCCTGCATTTTTTAGCATAAAGCCCGTTTGCATCTTTTCAGTATTTTAGGCCATATTCCTAGGAGTATTTGCGCCATCCCTCATGTATAAAACTTATTAAGTTACTTTAACCATTTTTATAAAAACAAAAATACAAATTTTGGATTGAAGTCTGGGCTTTGTGGAAATTCATCAAGAAAGTTTCTGTAGTTATGTATTTAACAGCCAACCGATTCTATAGGTTGGTTCCAAAGGCATAGTGTGGCCTTTGTGACTATCTGAGGATGCCTACAATCAACAACGTCGACATCCATAATTTCAGACATTACAATGAGCCGTAAGGCTTCTGGGTGAACACGCTCTTTATCCTCTTCAAGAATTGCTCTCCACTAGTTATAATGTATCAAACTCTTGTCAACCCTATTTTGACAATCTTGCGCCGACCTATATAGAAAGGATAAGGAAACTTGATAATAGGATCTTGGACCTGCTTATATAGACGTCCAGAAATAGGCTTTACGAAATACTTCTCCAATAAAAAATTATGCATGATGAAAACTACAATAACTTAATTAGACCATCTTACTACGAAACCGACTGAAAAAGCACTATCTTTAGGATATACATCTCTCGATATAAATATATCTAGGCTACAGATATATCATATCTTTTAAAAAGGCGAAAGACATTCTTAACAGTAGTAACTATAAGTAGGGTCCTAAAGAGTTGTTGCATCGGATGGCAGTTGAGAATGCATTAGTCACCCACTAGAATTTTATTGTGGCAGAGGAATCGCCATAATTCACCTGCGACAACAATGTCCACAGTCTGGTGGTGGCTTGTCGCATAATACCGTTTTTCATCTTTGCTAGACCCAACAGCCCCTATAAACTTGGATTATGGTTGCGTCCGATAGAGGTGGCCTTTTCCCTCTCTTTTTGTGCTTTTTATATAGGCTGTAGGTTATACTCCCCTACGATATGTTTTTTTATCATTCTTATTCCTGCCTAATGCAAATCTCCGTTTCCCCACACCCCATTCCTCATTAATTACATGCGTACCTATATTTCCAATGCCCTTGGTGTTACAAAAAACAATAACAACAACAACAACAAATACAACATTTACTTATAAGCAATGACACCATCAACTAAAAGATTCTTTAGAAAATTTTCAAAACAAAAAAAGAAAAGAAAGAAAAGGTAAAGAAAATCAATAGAAATTTCTTAAAAAAAAAAAACAACACCAACAACAACAACATAGAAAAATATTAAATTTGGTTAACTGAAACTTACGTATTTCACCTCGAAGATTTATGACTTTATCATTTCTATTTGCCACGCATAAAATTTCCATGTATACTTTATGTGGTTTGCGGGTCACAGTTCTATTCTTTACAATAACAAACAATAAAGTCATAATGTGTAAATATGGGGTACAGGTCTCAGGTGCAGGATCTCAGCTATACCAATATATACAATATACTTTACGTAGGATTAGGCGCTCTCCGGAATTAAATCTCTTTTGTGCGTCTCTCATATGGTTCGTCACAGTGAATGGAAAAATATCTTAAATCGATCAATCGTCCATCAATCAAAACAATATCCCGAATTCTATTTATGATTTCTGTAATTTCCGAATGAAGTTTTCATTTGAAATGGATGTAGAACGATATCGAAATTCCTTTTAACTTAAACCACTCATATTTAAATATTTGATCACATGCCTTCGTATAATTGAAGGAAAGGTTTTTTTGATGATGATATCATATTATCATATATTTTGGATATTAAGAATTTCACGAAATAAATTAGAGACGGCAGAATTAGGGATTTAATATCACTTTTTCTTGTCTATTACTTTTATAACTTTCAGTTTATTAACATATTAAAACTATTATTTTATATTATGTATATTATTTAGAAAATGATTTGTTTTATACACTTCCATGCTGTAGTAAAAACACTTTAATTTTTAAGGTCTCATTGGAATAGCCATACACACGCATCTATATATTATTACGTTCTAGGTACATATCACGTATATATTTAGATTTTAGGAAATCATTCTTTTTTTAAGTCATCTTCGCAATAAGATGAAATATTTTAAGGAAAGATCAAAACTTCACACTTAAAAAACATAAACCGATTATTATAAAATTAAAATTAAAACTAAACGAATGATAAATAATTAGATTATGGACTTGCTTTTATGCGCTTTTACGAAATATGTTGGTTGACACTTTGAAGTTACTTATGGAGTTATGAAGGTAGTTAGTAGAGTAGTAATAAAAGATATGTTCTAAAAAAATTCCCAATAATGCGTAAATTTTTCAAATTGTGGTACATGGAATCCATCTGGAGTATGATAGTTCATTGATATTTTCTTTACAACCGATATGGTTATATCGTCAAAGAACTGAAATAAAATCAAATAAAATAAAACAAAGTATTAATTGTGATTGCCAACAAATTCAAACCAAAATATTATATAACTTTCACGCAAGTAATTTGCTTACAAAAACATTTTTATATCTAAATACATAAAATACAATACACCAATTTGATTTGTTTTGGATGCCAGGACATTCATACCTGAGGTTAACTTAGATCGATATCCCCGTAATAGTATTGAATTCCTTTATTAAACATTAAGGAAGGGATATAAAGTTAAGTTCATTACTGACTATTGTAGAGTATTGGGCCATATAAAAAGACTCCGCAGTTTTTTGTCACTGGATGATGTTGGTGGTGTCCATATGTCAGGCAAGACTAATCTGATTGTATCAAACGAACACATATTTAAAAGGTCACATTTCAGGCTACATTTTTTGCGAAGATAGCTGTGTAATTCGTTGCTTGTTTAAAATCAGTTTACGTTGAGAATGCTGAGTGCAAATGTTGGACCCAGGAGTGGTTTGCTCGATTCCATTCCGGAAATTCCTTTGTAAAAGATGCACCTCGCACTGGTCGGCTTGTCGATGAACTTTTACAATTGATGGAGCAAGACTGCCATGGAAGATGTCAGCAGATAGCGGAGGCACTAAACCAGTTTGGAATCATCTAAAAACAGCAGGCTACTTAAAGAAGTTCGATGTTTAGATGCCACATGAATTAACGCAAAGAAATTTAATTGACCGAATAACCATCAGTGAAACGCTGCTGAAACATAACGAAATGGAACCATTTTTGAAACGAATCATTACGGACGATGAAAAATGGATTAAATACGAGAATATTCAACGCAGGAAATCATGGTCAAAGGCCGATGACCTTCCACAAATGACTTCAAAGTATGGATTGAAGGCAAACAAGGTTATGTTGATGTTTGATGGGATTGGAAGGGAATTGTGTATTATGAGCTGCTAGAACCAATTCGGTCCTCTACTGTGCACAACACGAACGTTTGAATGAAGCAATCAAGAAAGAGTGACCAGAATTGGCCAACAGAAAGGGAGTTGTCTTCCATCATGGCAATGCTAGGTCACACACATCTTTGATGACTCGGACCTTGCACTCTCCGATTACTATTTGTTTCGGTCTTTGCAAAACTCTCTTCATGGTACAAAATTGGCCGAATGAAGAACCGCGGAAAATCACATGGCAAAGTTTTTCGCTGATAAGCCACAGATGTTCTACAACGATGGAGTTATGAAGCAAAAGGTTATAGGTAATATTGGCATTTGATTGAAATTGATTTTGAATTAAAAACATTTTTGAAAAAAAAATGTAACAAAAAACCGCGAAGACTTTTTATATGTTAAGAAACCAAAAACACTTCGCCAATATCTCTTCTAAGAAACACTTAAAAATCCGTTGTAGTCGAACTTCTCTAACGAACTTCTATACAAAAAATATCTCCTCACTATTACGAATTGTGTCATTTTTAGTTTATTTTTCCTTTATGATGAATGAAATTTTAAAGCTTGAAATTAAAATATTATGCAATCTGAAAATATACTAATTAGGGGATTCCGGAAATATGAAAATGTTTACAGAAAAACACCTCACTAGGTGGTGAAGCCAAGCAATCTATTTGGAACCCTTCTTAATGCACTATATAAGGTTCGCAAAAAAGTAAACAAACAGCTTTTTCTTTTTTGTGTTGTCCACAAAAGGAATTACTTTTTTATTCTTTTTCCTCCCATATTTCGTATGCAATGTGCTCTCGCGATAAGCGAAGGAATGTGGAAGAGTGCCGATAGGTTGCCCCGTTATGTCAATTATTCGTAAACGTTTAATAATAAATTAAAGAAATGTCGAGTTATACCCATTTAAGTGATGAAGAAAAATAATGGCTCTATATGCAAGGTTGCGGAGAATGTTGGCAAAAATAAATACAAAGTCGAAAAATTCCTAAACGACCCATAAAACCATGGGAGAAAGCCTCATTCAAGTCACCTTCCATTAGTGGACTTGCGAGACTCAGAAGAATTCAATTTCTTGCAGTCAACGAAAACACTAGCGTATCGCGAATTCGACATAATTTGTCTCTTCCAGTATCCACCCTTCGAGTACAACAAATTCTACAATGCTCGGAAAGCATTTCATATGAAAAAAAAACATGTAAACCAGAGCTACTCCATAGACACTAAATTGCACGATCTCAGTTTGCCGAGAAACACAAATTTTGGAACATGGCGTGTAGAAATGTTATTTGCAGCGATGAGAAAAATAACAATAACCACCCACAGCATATAAGCAGCAGTGAAAGTCATATTAAAACAATTGAAATAAGAAAATTAAAGTTGTAATCAAAATTATTTACCCCAAATTCTTCTTTATCCATCATTAAAGGAAGCTCAGATTCATTAATTGGTATTAATGCGAATAAATCACGCGCTGCAAAGCACAGTTCTGGTATAGCGCTCTTCTCCAGTATTTTAATTTCCCATAAGCAACTTGAAAATGCTTTCGATGCCTGTGGTTCGGATTCATCCATAATGAAAGGATCCTCCATAACTAAAATGAAGAATTATTTATTAAAATGTATATGAAGTAATCTGACAATGATGATAGTTACCTTCTTTCGGTATTTCAGCAAAAACCAATCTCTCAAGACTTTGATGACGTTGGATTAAAATTCTTATGAAACACAAAATCATCTTGATGTCTTTTGCATTTAAATACAAAGTGAGCCGAGCAAGACGCTTAACAAATGCAGCAACTAGAGTTTCAGGCAAATGTGTTGAGCTCAAAAATAGATCGGCCAAATAGATAAGACGTGCTTTGTACTTGGAAACAAAAGCTTCTGGTTCAAACATTAAATAGAGTTTTTTATAAATATCTGGAAATGAGACATTTTGTATCTGCATGAGCATATAAATGCCATGAAGAGACAACAAGCTTACGGCACCACCTGCAAGCATAATAAGATTAGATGTCTACCGAAAAAAATTTAATGCGATGAACTTGCCAGTTTCCATAGATTCCATTAGAAAATCAGTTACAGCCAGAGGACTGTCCACATGATTGAGAAAAACTTCATTTACGGCAAACAGAAGATTGCGATGTAAGGTAGGATGCTTATTTACATTGTCAATAGCTGGCAATAACAATTGACAAACCCTATTAATATTATGTTTTATGTGTTCAACTTTATAATAATCTTCAATGGCCCAACACAAAAAAGTATGGCATTTTGTGAAACGATCATCTGGATTAGATGCGCGAATTAATGTCAATACATTAAGAACATAAGGTACACTGCAAAACTTTTGAGATTTTATAAAATTCGGAAGAAGCTTCCAAGTGAAATGCAAAACATCAAGATTCTTTGTATATTGCTTAAAAATTAAAATGACTGCCGGTGAAATAATGACAGTTGATAGCATTGCTTCAAGAATTGTGTGAAAACGCGATACAGAAAATCCATGTTTTTTATTAACTCCTGGATTGCAACCTTCAGCAACGAAGAGTATCATCACTGTCTCCAAACATGAGCAAGCATCTGCTATTACTCTGGTCCCAAAATGACTTTGAAGATATATGAAAACTATATCGAGTTGGATTCTTAATTCACATTCGTACGCACTATATTTCATCTCATTTTGTTTAAATGTTGCAAGCGGCGGCGATTGTTGATCTTTTAGCTCAAGAGCTACCTCTGTATTTGGTGTATTTGGGGGCATAGAACGAGTATCCAACAGACTTTTAAATAATATCTTGAAAAATAGGGCTCCATCTACAATTGTTATAGTTTTATCTTCTATGGCTTGCTAATATAATGTTTAAAATCTGATTAATATTCTCTCAATTTTAAAAATGTCAGTTTTCGATGGAATAAATACCTACCTTAGCTTGCGAAACAATCAATTTTAATTCATCTGCATCCTTTTCTTCTGCATTCAAATGATGATTGGCCATTTTTTTTAATTCGTTGAGAGCAATAGTAGATGCGCATTTTCCATTTGACAGGGTGGTGTTGGTGCTGCTGTTATCGTGGGTGGTGTCAAATGGTCCTGTCGTCGATGGGGTTTCAGAAAAACTCTCCGTTGGAACGTCATTTGTGCTTACGTTAGTAGTAAATTTCTGTTTCTTAGACTCACTCATCTTTTTTTTTTTTTTTTTCTCTTTTCCTTTTTATCTTATAATTCTACAATTAACTGTTCATTTGATTTATTTAAAAAAAAAAAAAAAAAAAAAAAATGGAATAAGACACCTACCGTCGGTAATCTGACTTAAGGACCAAACAGATCAACGAAAAATTGCAGTCTGCACCGAACACGAGGACGATACGTTAAGCAGGCTTACCCTTTTTTTTTTGATTGATTGCTTGTAATGTACTAAAATTGCCTTGCAAATCAAATAACGTAATATTATCAACGTATTAAGGACAAATTTACATAGAACATATAAACTTCGAATTGAAACTGTATAAACAGAAGTTATAATTAACTAATTAGGAAACTCCAATAAAAATTTTATTAGCAATTTTATTTAGTTTTAAAAACAAGTTGGCATATTTTGTTCAGTTACTGTAGAACAAGTTGGCAATTCTAATTCTGTGGTTTTTCGTGTTACTCTCGTGTTTTTTTTTTTTTTTTTTTTGTGGTCCTTTTCATGTTTTGAATAACGTGACCTAATTTTCGCCGTCGTTTAATCGTGTTAATATTGATATACATAAAATCTGCCAATCGGCTTGTTTAATAATAACCAACAGCAACAATGAGCCTTGATTTTCAACAGATACCAACACGAGCTGCGCTTGCGTTACAAAAACAAAATGCAAAGGTACAAAATGATTTTAAAGTATATGTCTTTAATGACCCCAAAGTGGCAGAAACAACAATAGAAAAATCAAAGTATGCAAGAAAAATTGGCGATAATGTAGAAGATGCCAGAACAAGGAATGGAAAGAATCACTTAATGGACGACGCAGAAGAGTTCGATGTAAAGAAGGCACGAAATGAAGTAATTAATTTTGCTACAGCTAATCAGCGTCTGCCGAAAAGCAAGCGGAGAATGGAAATATTTAAAGCAATAAAACTGGGAGCTAAACCACCAAAGAAATCGTACAAAAACTATAAAGACCTAAAGGATGAACGACAACGTTTAAAGAAAATACGTGAGGAACGTTGGAAATATCATCAACTGGGAAAGAATCAAACAGGTGCCGCAAGTGTCAAGTGTAGAAATGCCAACAAAGAAGAGCGGAGAAATAAAAAACGTGCACCTGTTACAAATATCGATAAACATTATGGTGTGGCTAAGCCAAGTTTTAAAAAGAAGAACAAATAAATTATATTCTTCATATATAATTGTTGTTTTCTTTTATTAAGGTAGCAGCGCTGCTAATTTCGCCTTCTTTCTGAATAGTTAGCAGCCCAGCAGCTGTTCATGCTTTTGCATTGTCGTTTTGATTTCTTATTGCGATTACGTGAATTTCATACACACAACCCACAGCAGAAATTGTTTAAGTTCAAAAGTTTTGAAGTGTGTGGTTTTTTTTTTATGACAAATAGTTAAATATATAGAAACAATTATTAATATGTTTGCCCGTTCATCTGGACTTAATAGAATTGTTTGCCGCGCTTACAGTCAAGTAAGGACAAGTGGCGGTGCGAAACCAAGTGGTGGAGCTGCAACAGCAGGAGGAGCATCTTCCTCATCGACAACTACTGTCACTGGCTTAACTAGTAAATGTGTGAAACCTATTTCGGGACCCGTTGGACCTGGAGCAGCTCCAAATGCAGACTATAAAGTACCAGAGTACTTTTCTTTTAATCGATTTAGCTTTGCGGAGGCAGAAGTAGAAATGGCTAAATATCGTTGCCCACAGCCGTCAGCTTTGAAGAAGTAAAAATGCCACTTTGGTAATTCCAAAGTAAACATTTGTTCAATAAATATCTAATATTAATGAGAATGTAAACTTATTTCATGGTATCATTAGATTGGTAGTGCAAATATATTGCTTGTTTTGTTATTTATAAACATTTTGCTTGAGTAAAAAAGAAATACGTATGTATGTAGATTAGCAAGTATATAGTACATATATATTTTCTGCGTGTTAAAATGAGGCGCCCTCTTTCGCTCGGCGCATGCATAAAGCAGATGTGACCAATATGCAAACCGGATGTGCATACAATACTAACCGGACGCAGTCACCTTTCCTTCAGTCAATGCAACACTGTATTGCGAAGTGGTTTGTTCTGACCGCTGTCAGCACTGATTATTTCAGTGTCGTAAATTGTGGCGGAACGCGCATAAAATTGTAAAAGAAGTCGGGGAAAATTGTAAAAGAATTAGAATTAATAAAATTATACACGCGTAAAATAAACCGAAAAAGTCATAATTAAAATAAAAGCTAAATTAATTTATTTATTTTCAATCAACAATAACTAATAACATACAAAAAACGGAACAACACAAAATTTAGTGCAACTAAAAAGGTGACAGTACTTTCATTTTTGTACAATTCTTTTTTGTGCTGCGCTTTCCTCGGATTGCGTGCTCTACCTTCGTTTTCGTATGCTGCCGTTGCCACAGTTAAATATATCACCATACAACGCATATATCTATATATATATATATATATATAATATATATATCTGGAGCGCGGGAATTCAGATACAGTACCCAAACATACACAAAAACAAAATATTTTCTATGCGCATACGGGCATACAAACACATTGAGAAAAAAGGCGCCATTAATTGATGCACTTTTTTTTTTAACCCTTAGAGGGGAAAGAAAAGGAAAACAAAAACATTCACTTTTTTCCATTGCATTTAACTTACTTAAATTCATCATTAATTATGAAAATCATGGTAAATTTTGTTTAATTGATTTCTTAAACAACATTTCCATTACATTTACCAATTTACAAATTTTTTTATACTTAAAAAGTAAAAAGCAGAGTACAGTTGCGCGCGTGTAAAACACACAGAAACACAAATAACACACAGCAGCAGAAAAAGAAACAAAAGTAGAGAAAAAAGCAGCAGCTCCAATAGTTGATAAAGAAGAAGAAGCAGAGGAGAAGCAACAGAAATTAAGAATAAAAAGCTAAAATTGTTTTATATCAAATTGTAATTGTTTTGTTATTATTATTTATATATTAATTATATTTGTAATATATTTTCAATCTTTAAAAATGTTTTAGTGCAGTTGCAGAATACTTTTGCTTTAAAAACAATCGTCAACTCATAAAAAAAGAACGAATTCGCCGTATCAAAAAAATACGAAAACGAAGAGTGTTTGCCAATTACTCGTATCAACAGACAAAACATACACACATTTACACCTAGCACGCATACAAATCCAAAGCGGCGACTTCGATAAAAAAATAAGTAGTCAAACGCCATGCGTTGGTCTCTCGCAGCCTGCAGCAGCCGAATCAACGAGCCGAAATAGTTTTTTATTGGAGGAGGGAAAGGAAGAAAGTGATAACCAAAACAACATAAGGAAGCAAAGCGCGTAAAATAACATAAAAAAGAAATTAAAAAAAAAAAAAATGATGCATAAAAACATTTGCAAAGTGAGTAGAAACAGTGAGTGAGTGTGAGAGAGAGAGAAGAGATCAAATTGAAAATAGAGAAATTTATGAATTCTTTTTTATTTTTCCTTTTTTATCTTTTCTAATTTATTTTTTACATAATTGCAATTATTTAGGTTTAAAAAATATCATATATGATGATGAAGGGGAATATAGACAATTTGCAAACAACAAAAAAAAATTATAACAAAATAAATATTCACTTAAAAAAAACACCTAAAAATTCAACAGTGTTACCAACTATAAAATAGATAAATAATGTAAGCAAAAACAAACAAACAAAAACAATATAATCACTAATCAAATATGAAATGAATGAACAAATTCCAAATTAAATCACAAAATTAATGTTATTAACAAAATTCATATGGTATTAATTATGCAGATAATAAGTTAGAGTTGTGTGTAAAATTGTTTTAAACAGACAATATAAACCATGTTTGATCAGTATGGGTGTTTGAAGGCGCGGGGGTGATTAGACAGACGGACAACAACCCCATGCATTCCCATAGAAATCTTATTTCTTCCTGCATTTAATTTACAAATTTCTTAAGGCTTAAAATATTTAAGGTTCTTTTGTACAACTCTATTATTAAACAAATATTTGGACATACATATGTATATGGTTCAGAATTATAGGCACCGCGCGATTATTCAAAGAGCTCATTTTAAAATTCTCAGAACAATAACAGACGCTCCATAAATCTGCATTAAGCTTGAGAGCAAAAGAAGAGTGTACAGACTGCCATCAGAGTGATAGGAGAAGCCTTACGCGGTCTCGTTTGGAAAGTTCTTAGTTTCAGAGTCCTTAAAACTCACTGAGTCAACTTAGTTTTTCTTCTCTTAGGAAGAAGTATACATAGATTATGGAAGGATAGAAGTTTATCACCTCGTACCACTGTGGCCACCTCATAGATTAGATGAGATGCCTTTAATAGAAAGATTATCTTGTTGTTTGATCATCATTTGATAATAGTAATAATAATAAAATCATTGGAACATTTCTATTCTTTAATTTGGTATTTTTTTGATATCATTGCAATTAATATTTGTGTAGATAAAATTTTTTTTGTGTGACAAAATATTTATTATCTTTTTCATAATTTAATTTTGTTTCTTTTTTTCTCTCTCTTTTGAAAAAGTGACCTTATGAAAGATGCGAGCTGGGAAGAAACGTCAACAAATTGAAAGTAGACAGACGCGTTCGAGTAATGTAGTTTTAAAAAAAAATACTGTCGAATCGCCTAAAATTTCAATTTCACGTTCAACATTACGCAGCAGTAAAACTAGAAAAGTCACGTTAAAGGATTATTCACTAACTAGGAACAATAAAACAGCAACAACAAAAACCAAGCAGCAGCAGCGGAAGGGACAACAAAACAAAGAAGCAACTTTTAAAAAGAAGGGACAACAACAAAATGAAAATAGTAAAATACCAACTACAATAAAAAATACCCCAACAAGAAAACAACAAGATAATCTTAAAAATAAGAAAACAAATTCATCAACGAAACAACAAGCAACACCAATAAAAGGGAAATCAACAGTAACAACTAGTAGCAGCAAAAGAAGATTAACAAATTCATTAGGAACACCAACTGCTGGTCCAACCCTACGAAAAACAACACAAACACTATTAACTAAGGAAAAAGATAATAGTTCAGCATCATCAACACCATCACCAGTACCAAAATTAAGTAGTCTCTCAGTGCGTTTACCAAAATATCGACGTAACAGTGCTAGGACAACTCCATCGTCTTCTTTAGCCTCTAGTAAAAGAACAACACCAAATCCTCCAACTCCGACTCCTCCTCCCACTCCAAAAGAACTCGAGAGTCGTAACACAAAAGGAAATAATAAGAAAGGACAGGACTCAACAACGAAACGTCAGACTAGGCAATCTTTGTGTATTGAATCAAAAGTTCAAAACTCCACATCACCAACATCGAGAGCATCAGGTGCAATACAGACCAGAAGACTAACAACAAACTCAAAACCCCAAACTAAAACACCAACTACATCAACAACATTATCAGCATCGTCATCATTGAGTACGATTACAAATAGGAGATCTTCAAGAAGTGGTAACATGTATAGACAAACAAAATCAAATCTAACTAACACAACAACAACACACTCACTAGAAGCAGCAGCACCAACAATTGCTGCCAGTCGCACACGTCGCTCGATAAAACCAAACCCCAAATATACAAGCGATGATATTGTGACGCCCAAATATGTGACATCATTGGGAGGCAGTGACTCGTTGCCGTCATCAAAGCGTTCTTTGATGAGAAATCATAATCTTCATCATCATGCAACTGCTGATGAGTATTTCACCAAGGATGATGATGACGATGATGATTTTATTGTTGGCAATGCAGCTGAAGAGGATGATGATGAAGATGATGGTATGGCCAATGATGATGATGTTGCATTTGACCCACGTACACAACATCAATCTGACGATGATGATGATGAAGAAGATGCATCTGATATGGAAATGTATCGTGGTAGAAGTTATAAAGCCCAACAACATACAACACCAGTAGTTGCAACAACACCAACAGCTCCAAGACGTCGTGGGCGTCCTGGTAGGCCACCACTATCTGCAACTGGACAACAGTCAACGCGTCCAACAGCAACAGGAGGACGTGGATTGGCCAAAAATGCTCCAACACAGTTACAACAATTAAGACGTACAATGGCAATGAGTGTACCCAGAATTAATAAACGCAAGCGAGATGATCAAGATGAAGATTATGATGGTGGTGATACTGGAAATGGCCTAATGACACGTAAAAAACTACTTGTTGCAACGAATGCTGCAAGAGTAACAAAAGCAACTTCATCATCAGTAACAACAAATCAGCAAATATTATCATTAAGCAACAACAATAGTTCAGATAGTGGTGTTGGTGGTAAGCGGATTATAATGCGTCGTACTCTGCCCGTCGTTAATGGTACTACAAATCGTAGGAGCAATCCAGCAGGACCAAATGCTGCCAATATCAAATCAATTGGTGGCACACGATTAATCGCCGCACAACCGTCAATTTCAACAGGCAAGCCAGGAAAACGACCAGGACCAATACCAGCAGGATCGGCAGTAGCTACAAACACAACAGGTACAACAACATCGATGTATCAAGTTCGTCCTACGACAACAATAACAACTTCATCATCAATAGGAGCAGAAGAAGCAACAGGATCAGGAATTATTCGATCTCTGAGACAACAAGCCACAGCTAATAAACAAAAAGTCCAGCAGCAACAAGCAGAAAAGAAGATTGCTACTAGTGTTGGTGGTGGCGTCAAAGAATTATTGGCTGGTGAAGATTCTAGCGATGATACACATACATTTACTATAGTCAATATTGATGATATCAAAGATCAAGAGGATGTCCTCTTTAGCCATGCCGCCTCACTTCTAAGCAGCAATCAAACAAATAGAAAGCTACCAACGAAATCATCAGTGGTAAATGCTGCTACTGCTGCACATCATTTAACCGGTTTAAATGACAAATCCATAATGATAAAGCGGCGTCCATTTGGAACACGTTCTCAAATTGCCAACAAAAGGACAGTAGTATCATCGACAGCCAATCAAACGGAAGCAGGAACAATGACATTGACAATGACGAAACCAGCGCCACGTATACTCAATTCAGAAATGTGTAAACGCACTCAACGCATGTTGAATATGAAACCGATGGTTGTCATGTCTACTCATCCAAATGATAGATATGAAATCAATGAATATGATACCAATGAATTCGAAGAAATTGCACAACAACAGCTACAAAAGCAACAACAGCTACAAAAGCAACAGCAGCAACAAAAGCAACAGCAGCAACAAAAGCAACAGCAGCAACAAAGACAACAGCTACAAAGACAACAGCAACAAATGCAACAGCAGCAACTACAACAGCAGCAATTGCAACAGCAGCAACTTCAACAGCAGCAACTTCAACAGCAGCAACTGCAACAGCAGCAACTGCAACAAAAGCAACAGCAGCAACAACAGCAGCAGCAACAACATCGTAATACTCAAACTTATCGTCGTGCTGTTGCTGCACCTTTAATTTCACCAACATCAGCAACTCTAACAACGACAATAACTGATACTGGTGCTGGAAGAATCTTGAGGAAACCCAATAGTCTATTAGGACAAAAAACTCAGATTATTGGATTGAAAATTCCACAACTACCAACGTTACAAACAACACAACATCAAGGAATCATCACTCAGAAGAATCGTTTGGCAGCATTATTTGCTGATGCTGATGAAGATGATGTTGCTGTTCCTTCTTTACCCAGAAAGATTATAAAACCAATGAACAATAATAACAACAGAAATTTACAGAAACCCGATTCCAAGGAGAATTTAATGTCAGCAACAAATCAACAACAACAACAACAGCAACAAATACAATTAAGTCCAAATTCCCGGTCATTTAAAATTGTTTTTGGTGGCGTTGAAAGTTTTGTTGTTGAACCAGATGAACGAGTCGATGGCGATTCAGCATCACCACCACAACCGATCGGAACAACGACAGTTCAATGTGATGATGGACGATTGTTGCGTAAGGTGACATATTTTGAGAATTGGAATGTTATTTCAGTACCGAAATGTGAACCAAAAATACCACGTTCTTTTCTTGAAATACCATTGGTTAAATTGGCAAATGTTGTGAATCGCATTCAATTACCATCGGAACGTTGGAATACTAAAGTCACCTTGTATAAATTAGCAACAGCTTCGATAGTCAAAGAACCATTTGTTCTCTATACTGGTGATTTGAAATTCCACAATATACCCGAATCGGATCGACATAAATATCAACCATCGTGCGTTCTCTTTCGACGTAATGTCGAAGATCGCAATAATGTTCGTTTGCCATACGATCGTGCGATCATATTTAAAAACAAAAATTTCTATATTAATATGGAAGGGAAACATGTTCATCTATTGGGTGCACCGGATGCCATTTCAAGTTACAAAGAAGTTGAGCAATTACTTGATATTGTTGATTATTTAACATTGCAAAGTCCATGGGTTGAATTAATAACATTCAAGTAATAAAAAGTAAGTGATCCATTTTAGTTCGGTGGGTGGGCGATGGATGGCGCCGAAATGCATAATACATCAACATACTCTCTCTTCCTCACTTTTAAGAAAATAAAACAAATGTGAGATTTAAAAACACCCACCAAAAAAATCCAACCACTCCCTCATCTATTCTATCCCATACCATCCCATCTTAAACTAATCAACTTAGATCAGCATCCTTCATTTAAGTAAATTCATCTAATTGATCCCAAAATCAATGAACCAAACAAACTATTCTATCCTAAGTAAAACAATTCAAGCAAGGGATCTACAAAATAGATCCCAAAATCATCCAATTCTATTCAATCCTATCCCATCAGATCATAAACTAATACAAAACGTCATACATAAATCATCCCATCATCATTCTTTTTTTTTTTTAACCTTTATCACTAGCACACTATTGAAACATTAAACATAGAAAACTAAAAAAAGAAAAAACAATTTGAAAAGAGAAGAAAAAAAAGCAGCGCGCGCCACCAGTGAAAAAATTAATGATAAATTAAGAATTAATTCATATAAATTATACAATAATACAAAAAAAAAAAACCGAATGATGTGGCAATTATACATATACAACATACATATAATAAATTAAATAATTAATTATTTATAATTTAAAAAAAAGTACTTTAAATACAGAAATATTCTTTTTTCGTGTCTGTTAATTTTTAATTGTAACAAAAAAGAAATGATATATATATATATATATTTTTTTTTTTTTTTTTTTTCTTAATTTAATTTCACGTTTTTATTGTAAAAAGAGGAAGAAATCGAAACATAAACACAAATAAAAAAATGCAAAAATATAGAAGCATTGACGAGAAGGTTGCATATAAAAAGAAAGAAATAAATATTGTATGTAGATTTAAATAATCAATTAATTAATAATATTTACATAATATAATAATATATTAAATTAATTCAATAAGTGATTTTTTAAGTATTTATAAATAATAAAAGCAAAGAAAAAAAAATTATTAATAGAAACAAGAATTGTTACATAAAATAATTTAAAAGAAAATTGCATAAACAACAATTTACCACATAATTAAAATTATTACACAACAACAGAAGAAGAAGAAACCCAAACAAAGAGAGAAAAAAGGAGGAGGCCACAAATAAAACAAAATTTCTGTGTGAATTTTACAAAACAAACAAAGACAGAAAACAAGCAAAAAGGGAAACGGGAAGGATAAAAAGAGACACAATATGTTGGTGGGTGTTTGTGGTGGTGGTGAATAAACACAAATAACTTATCGTTAAGAAGAAGGGAGAGCAGGTGAATAAATGTGTCTGTCTTTGCATGGTTGCCACATTTCTCAAGTTTATACCTTCATCCCGGTTGATTTTTTAGAAACTCGTCTTGCAAAACTCTAGTAGTAATACATTTAAATAAAAACAAACCGAAATACATAATTAATTACCAAATAGAAATAATTACTATTGTACAATTAATTTTTATTTTAAAATGTATAATACAAAAAACAAAATTGTATGTATAATGTTTTGTCTTGCGATGATAAAATATTTTAATAAAAGCCACAAATCCCTTATGCAAAATCCATAATTATTATGATTTTCAATAAATTAGTAATTTCCATATTAAAAGCGAGAATATTATTGTTTTTGAAAATTTGTAAAATTGAAATTTATAAAAAAAAAATGTAAATGAGAAAAACGGAAGATGTTTTAAATAAAATTGTATTTTCCCAATAAAAACTTAATAGAATGAAAAACAATACAAAAAAATTGTTTCAATTGGTCATGACTTATCAGTTTAAGTTTTAGTTAACCGAAATCACATTTTTTTTTTTTTTTTGATTTAATATATATGGCAAGGTGATGCCACACACTACTGTTGCTATGGCTGCTGATATACACACACAACACACTCATTTCTTCAACTCAGACTCAAAGTAGCGCATGTAACCCAATAACAACAAAAATATTCAATGTCATCTATCAAATCATATGGGAAAACATAAGGTGGAAATAGAAAAAAAACCAATAGAACAGAAACGACTATGCCGAATGCATCCCTTAAAAAACGTTTTTTGAATGCGTTTGATGAATATGGATCAGGAACCTATTGTGTCCAAATGGTAGAATAAAAAACAAAAAAAAATTTCTAATAAAAACATGAATTTGAGTAGAGGCTTTGTATGGGAGGTACCCCTCCTGATAGTCCAAGGATCATGAAATTTTAGTGGCTAATGTATATGGTGAAGAGTATAAAGAGATGTGGCTTAATGAAATTAACATATCTTTCACACTTATGTAACAATTCATTTACAATAATTTGTATTAAATTTAAAATATATGTATGTAAATCAAAAATCGCGCAAAAAACTGGATTGGTCCCTAGCATTACCAAAACTTAAAATACCCTTCACACTTATGGAACAGTTTACTTATTTATATACATCATACAAAATATGTTTTTTATAATAAACTATAAATGTGAATTCTTAGTCATTTGGGTTTGGTGACATAACATGTTATAATCTTGGGAAAACTTGAAGCGGTTTATGCCATAAAAGAGGACCCAACAAATTGCATACATGTACCCGCATCAAACGTTACTAAAGTAGTGGATACAACTGGTGCCGGTGATGCTTTCATTGGAGCCTTAGCCTTCAGTTTGTCACAGTTTCCAGACGGACACTTAAAATCTCACATTAAGATTGCTAATAAAGTGGCAGCGATTAGCCTGGCAAAAGCCTGGCACCCAATCGAGTTTTCCCAACAAGGATATTTTTAAATAATTCTTAAACTACTTATGAATGGTGATAATGCTTCTGAATACTTAATAATAAATAAAGACTGAACCTGATGAATCTATAAAAATATATTGTTTTAAATCCTGCAATTGTGTTGAAAGAAGGAGCTCAGTTTAAGCATTAAAATATACATATGAATATAGATCACTCATGCTCATATTTTTGATCACATCATGTTGTTTCACGATCATTAGTTATCTTATATTTAAGTAGATTTATTGATTGGCCACATGTGGACAGATAGTAAATTAAATAATAATATTAAAAAAAAGAAAAAAAAATATAGTAAAAAAGATGACGGAATAACAGGTTAACAATTGAGGTAGCACTGATGAGGTGCCTAGCTCCCGCTTCTATAACCGAAATAAGTATTAATGTTAAAAGCAATTCACTTTTAGACCTAGAATGGGTGACTGCAAACATCTTGCATTTCTTTCTCTATTTCTATGAGAGTGGCTGATGTTTTGCGTAAAGAAGATCCAGAATGTTGAGTGAAATCCTTCAACTAAGGTTAAGCAAAGACTATGAAAATATATAGACAGGACAAATAGCTCATGAAATTGTGGTTCTCTCTTAAATATGAAATCTCAGGATACTCTACATCAATTTGTTGTTCGTGAGCAATTTTGCCAGTCAATATACGTATATTTTCATAGTCTCTGGGTTAAGGCAAACAACTACTATAACTACTCAATGAAACTATGTATATACCATCACTTGTCTCTAATCAGGTCTTTTCTTGTATTATACTACGTAAGTACATAGAATATGGTATATTTTCCATCACCATAATGTCCACAGGTCTTTTCCTAACTATTGTTACGTTGTACAAAATCAACTCTATTGCTGTCAATAGCCAGGTAAGTTATTGACAATGACATATTTCATGATATATTATTATGTCTAAGATCAGGCTACTTACTGCCTATGATCAAGATCTACTTGCTGTTTATGATAAAGGGACTACTTGCTGTCTATGATCAGAGGCTACATTCTATTACTATCCTGTCTGTAATCAGGAGGCTAGATGCTAATTATAATATCAAGAGGCTACTAATTTTCGATAATAAGGAGGCGTCTGTCTATGTTAAAGCTATTTGATATCTAAAGATTCTGACATAAAATCCGTCGTTTCACTATTAATAACTTAGTGTATTACACTTCACATTAGCCTGGCTGATGTATTACTGTGGCAAAGCTCATTATTAACAGTAGCCAAGTGCATTTCACGCTCTTCAATAATATCATCCAAAATGGGGCCTTCACACCCGTACAAAACTTAGAGCTGCCATAGCCCAAACAATTGTATATTAAGAACAAAATCGAAGAGTAAATTAAATTAATTTATAAAATTAATAAGTGTATTATTTTGTACAAAATGTTGCCATATAATTCATATCATTTGTCTAGCTTTTGTGGTGATAATTTGGTCATTACAGAATAGCATATAAATGTTGATTTACTTTATTTTAATAAATACGAAACACTGGCAGTTGGTAGTAAAAATTGTTACTTTTTGCCCGATTTCTTAATACCGCCACCGACGAGGGGTCCCTTTTGTGAGGCCTTTTGTTTGGCAGCTTCGAGCGCTTTCTGTTGTTCCTTTTGCTTCTGCTTGAAAGCCATGTCATCGTCATCCATTTCCTTTGAGTCTTTTTTGGGTGCCTTTAGAGGCTTCTTTTTACCACCTTCACGACCAGACATCTTTCCTTTTTTGTTTTTAGAAAATTATGCACTATAACAATGGAGAAAACAAATTTTAATTTTCTTTCTTTTCTTCTTTAATCGTCAATTATTTAAAGCAAAATTTATAATTTTTTTTAATACATATATATTCATTGGAACGTCTTAGTCGTTGATAAACGGCATGTTGACGATCTCCCACAATCCCGTGCTCAACAAAATTTGAAACCAAACGACGATTTTCCCCGATTCATGGTTAGACATGTCTACACAATTCAATTGGTTGATAAATATCAAAGTTATTCAATGTTTACATACCGACACTCTCTATATATATTGATTATCTTTCAATGCACGTTGTTTTCACAAAATTAATAGAGAGGAAGATATACACATATAGTTTCAGACGTTTGACAGTCAGCGGTTCATTTCTTTATTTCCTCTTCTCTTTACTTTGGCATTGATACAATTCACCACTGTAGTGCTGCAAAATGTTTAGATGAGTCATGCAAAATGGAAAATGCAACTCTGATTTTTAATTAAGTTGGCAGCGCTGCACGTGGGACTGTCATCACCGCCGTTGGTGTGTGATGTGAATCATTGTACGAATCGCGGTATTCACGGCAAGTTTTTTTATTTGCCATTCGTCACCGGCAAGGAATGTTTGAAGTTCCAAGAAGTATCGATATATATCCTATATATTTTGTTTTCAAAAGCGATATGTCGGTACGGTTTAAAATTGAATATTGGCGCTCTAGAAATCTAGTATATTTTCCTAATCCAGGTCAGTCATCTAACATTACTAAATAAAAACCAACCAACATACAATATTTGTAATGAATCAAATAATAATTATCTGAAATTAAGAACAACATTCAATATAGTTTTTATTTATTAATCTCTTTGGTATTGTGTTAATATTATTGTATATTCTAAAATGCCAGTGTAAACGGTGATAGACTATGATGGAATTATATAAACTGGACTTCTTTATAAGAGATTTGTGATAGCGTTTCAATCATTTCGGCAACTATTATCTAAGAGATTGATAGTTATTTATTTTAATTCATCAAATCAATATTTATCCGACAAAGACACAAGAAAAACTTTTGTTTGATGTGCTCTGATACTTCTGTTATTGGATATTGTAAGATTAAGAGCAGATTGCGATGAAACCGCGGATGCCGCAGTTATGTATAATATAGATCTACTACAAGAAGGACTGTGGTGAAAAGGCGACAATCAAAGCAGAATTTTATTGGATTCTCTATTCTGGATCTATATATTGCTTCAGTTCTCTAGGCATACCAGGACTAAGCTTGAAATTGAACTAGAGCTTGTTAATGTTGAAGCTGCAGCAATATCATATCATAATAATTATTATCTAGAACCTATGTCCACGAAGCAAATGCATTCGCTATTGAGGTTGTGTTTGTTAGTCGCGGTAGTACGGTTGCAGTGTTGCCAAAAATATTTATCTTCAAGCCCATAAAATCGCCAAAACTACTTGGGGAATCCCATACAAAATGAAAATTTAAGTTTTGATTTATTTAATTGCCCCATTATGCTGATGCTGATGACGCAAAACAATTGTAGGATTTACAAATTTTTCTAAAATTTTATAAAATCCTAGATAGCAGGAAATATATCTCTTCTTCAAGTTCTCAGACTCAAAATAGAGTGCGTGCATGCATGCAACAACAACAAATATATTCAAATCATATGGTAAAACACATATGCCGGAAATAGAAAAAAGGCAATAGACCATAAAAAAGATGTGGCTTAATGAAATTTACATACCTTTCACACTTATGTAACAATTCATTTACAATAATT
>JBANCV010000767.1:7816-19212 GCA_037040105.1 Amiota albilabris | reverse complement strand
TGATGTCGAAGGTGGGTGATAATATTGACATTAGCATTGATAAAATTGAAAATTGGAACAAGGATGAAATAACACAAGATAACGAAGATTCGAAGTGTCTGATAATGATACCGACGAATCAATTATCGAGTAAGATATCGAACAACCGAAAGTGAATTTTCCAGAAGCAGCTGAAAGGTGGACTGCTTCTTTAAACCACTTTAAACATATTCATATTATTAGTGCACCAAAACGGTCAGGAAAGGCTGTGAATTTTAAACCAGCCGTTACAAATTAAATCAAAGTTTCTTTTTTGTATTGTTGAAAACTAAGTCTTTGAAATAAATTTAGCGTGTTATTTCCAAAATCCATGTTTATTATCTTTTTTTTTTTTCATTTTTGAAAACCGCTTAGAAAAGTTAATATTTCGGAAAAGTTAATTAACATTTCGGTTAACTTTTTCGAAATTCTACAGTATACCATTTCATTGTACTCTCACTTTCACTCCGCAAACGGTAAACGAAATGAAATAATTACGAACGAAGTCAGAACCGTCGGCAATCCGATCGCAACGGCACAGCTTGCCCACACTGTCTCGCTTCCTTTATCCACTACGGCAACAATACTTACATTTTGCACAGAAAGCATTTTATTTCAATAGTCTTCTTATTCGTTCTCTTTAGTTTGTTTATCGACTGCTCAGTCACTTTACCACTTGCATATATCTATACCCACATTGTACAACCGATTAGCACACTATCTATCACAATCGGCTGTCGCAGAAAATATGCGTGCATTATTGTCTTACTTCAAAGAAAACTGCAAAACAAAGTAACGGTACACTTCCAGAGCTCAAAATTATTTTTAGAGTGTGTCAATGGAGAAGAATGAAAGAAAAAAGTAATAAGAATTCTGAGATATTAGCATTTACACTGAATGGTTACATAGTGTGCTAAATCGGTTGTCGGGCAGTGTATACTCATTACTTCATTTCATATATTCTTTTGAGAATGCAATACCCATACTCTCTCACAATATTCTCCAATACATATGTGTACCGCTTATTCAAATATTGTGTACATATTCATGAATGACAACTTTTCTTGGCAATGTGAATAACTCACTGCTCAAGTCTTTTATGAATAAGTAAAATTATTCTGTTTCTGCATGCAGTTTTGGCGTTATGCCGTTGTTTTTATTCTAAGTTTCTCGTTCTTTATCGTTTCGCTCGTTGTGCTGTTACGTTAATAATGTGGACTTGCAATGGACACTGCATAGTTCATAATTAATTATATATTTGTAAATACTTATGTGCATTCAGTTCTGGCTGATCGTTTTTGATATGTGCGTTTCATAAAGTAAAGACGGAAAAATTTATGCTGCAACCAGAATCGGCAATCCTGTTTCAAGTGAGGTTTTGCAGTGCAACTGTGGGCTGCGTTCTGCTACAGTGAGAAGAGTCATTTATGCTTCATCTCAACCAGAATGAATGCTGAAATATTTTTGTTGACCTTCTGGACAATGAGTTAGTAAAGTTTGCTTAGTTTGTATGTCTATGATGGACTTTGCGTCAATACATTATGCTTTTCTGTAAGATTTATAGAACAGGCCTGCATTAAGTCCGGCGTTGAATCTCTGGGGGTATCCTCTCTGCTAAAGTTTTCAGTAAGGGAAGATATGTAGTTTGAGACAGCCACATAAATTAAATTGGAAATAGCGTGAGAATCAATCGGTTAGTTCATTCCATGCCATTTCGTCCTAAATTTAATGAATATAGAAGCAATATTGGCCAAAAAATATATCACTACATTGGCATTGTTAACATTAAAATAGGTAAAACACAAAATGCACGGATAATCGAATGCACTATGAAGACTACTATTTTTTGTTTTTATTTCGTAACATTGCCCTACAAAGTTTACAGTTTTTTGATTGTAAGTCCCTAGGTAAACAGGAACATACGGTTGTAACTTTTTTATATCGCGTAATAGGCATCTACTATACCCAAACAGGTGTTACCCCAAATTGGGCATAAATACAGTTAGTAATAGATCCAAATCAACAAAAAAAGTCTACAAAAAATAAAAAATTAAATAAACAGGTGTCATATTCTCATCAAAAAATCCAAAACTTCAACAAATTCATGCAATTGCATTTTTGGAACATTTTGGTTTTTGAATTATTATAATATATTGATATTTGCTGAAAAGAAAATTGTGCGAGTTGTAGGTTTAGAAGAGAATATAGATATATATTAAACTCAGAAACATTAATCCACTAAGTGCAAGTTTGTGTTCGAAACAAAAGCTTTGAAAAATGAGGATACATTACAGATTTTTAAGTCTCTTCTAGAAAACTGTTGAAGTATGTATATCGTATTTTACGGTTTTATCTACTTCTTTTTTTTTGAACATTTTGGGTTTAGTTGACTTTATGCTCGGGGACTTTGTCCGGATGTTGTTCCCAGAGCTCAATGATCGATGGCCATTCTTGCAATATTTAGGCTATGGTGTATTGTCTTTAAAAATTTGGGATCATGTTCCACATTCGCCCCATACCATACTGATTTTTCTTTTATTGATTTATTGAAACATTTGATATGAAAAAAAATTTCTTCCAGCTTTTACATGAAGAATACTAAAAAAATTATTTTTTACATTCCCATTTGAAAAGCATAGATCAGTTTGTTAAGTGAATCAATTAGTATTTGCCAGTCCGTCTGTGCTTGTGCATGATATGCTTTCTGTTTTTGAACTATCGAGCTGAAATGTCTGATTCTCTAATTACTGAAAGACGTAACCGCCATACAAAAATCAATTAAAATAATGTTGGTGTTTTATATTACCGTAGCCTACTACAATAATTGCAAAATTATTGGTTTAAAAATTATGTTTTGAAATTACCGAAAGGGGTGAATGGTAAGTGAGCTTCGGTAAACCAAATTCAAAGTTATATATCTGGTTTAATAAGTATCACCTTCTTTCATTGAATGATCCAAAATATATTTAAGTTCCATCCAGTCTATTTCCATATCAGCTCCGGCTATGTTTTCAATTAGATTATGTAAATTAACCCATTGAGGGTGATTCACTTGTTTTGAGGGTGGCAGTCTTGGAGTTATCTTTCAAATGATAATACATGTTCAATAAGTACTTTTCAAAAGATCTTAATATTAGTGCTCCATTACCTTATCGTTAAAGTCACCATAACCTATATTGTCTTCGTTTTCTCTAAATATAAAAAATTAATATCACTGAAACAATTTTCAACATTTTTAAATGTTCTCACTATCCTTATATAAAATATAGTAAATTAGAAACCCAAATTAATGTTATCAAAAGCTCATAATAGATGTAATGGAAAAATAGATTTGTAGTCTCTGGATCTTTGTCATTTCTTTTTAAAACATCTATGTATTTTCCAATAATTTGTATATATTAAGTTGATAGAAAATCACTACATAAAATCTAGAACTAAAATTCGAAAATAACATATAACATACATATTTCACCATATGTATGCACAAAACCATTTAGAATTATTAATTGCTTTCATTGCAACAAAATTAACTAAATTACACCTAATATACAAACTTTTGACCAGTGGCATTAACGCACTCCATATTGTTCTGAGATTCTGAAAATACACGAATAAGAAATTCTCCTTCTTCATTCGGATCAAAAGTAGATGGAACGATGAGATAATGTCCTGGAGGGAGTTTAAAGCGTGCACAAACCTAAAAGATAATTATATGCAATTAATATTACTTTGTATTGATGTCTGCTTACTTCACGTGTATTGATAAAATGGGGTGAACGTGCTACCGATGATCGGTACTTAAAAAACTTAAGAGTTTGAGGACGTGTTTCCAGATCAGGATCTGTTAAATGATAAATTGCATAGCCAATCGTTAAGCATTCCATACCCTTGTTGCGATTTGAACGACGGTTCTTTTGCATTAATGCCACAATAACTGTACATTTTCCATCATCATCCTCTTCATCTGGATCAACAAGTGTTATTATGTATTGTGGGTTGTGCCAAAATGTATCAATGAAATTTCTACAGCCGCCCGCTGTCATATCAGGCGTCCATTTACCCTCGTACATGCACATTTCCCATTTTCGTTTGCCACTTTGATGCAGATTATCGGTTAATGAATCTGGTGACAAATTGCAAATCTCAACACGGTTGAAATTCATTAAAAAGTCCTCAAAGACCATCCAAAATTCACCATCACGATCAAATGTAAGGCCTATTTTTTCTTTTTCATCTTCCGATATAAAGCGCCATTCGGGTGAACTATCGCTCCATTCTCCATTCCATTCAGCTTCGTTACCCCAAGGATTCCGCATGCGAATCATTTGGATTTTTCCTTGACGATTTGGTGTAACAATATCGATCATGCAAACCTTGGTTATGGAGTAAGCATGACCCCTGATAAGGCCCGTACTCATTTCGGCCTCTAATATATTGGGGTCAGGCTCAAGAGAGCATCCCATCATTGAATTACGCTTAGAGGCTTTTTGTAAAATATTAAAGAGGTTGGAAGGTGCTTCCACAAGATTATACCATTCACTAATACCACCAGTAAAATCTTCCATAGCTTCACAAGTAGTGCCGCCTTTAAGAGCTTCATAGGATCCATGGAGCCTGTTTTAAATAATTCAAATATAAATAAAAACCAAGAAAAAATTTAGCTGTAATCCTCTTCACGCATTCCCAAGAAAAAGTTTTTGTCTATGCTCCTGTGATATTACAATAATGATAAGGGTAGAGTCAGAATAGATATTCGTTTAAACATTGTGTCCGCAATATTTGTAAGGAAGTTATGCGATCCTGCAATCCTAGGATCTTGAAATTTACATGGTTGATGAATATGGGTCAAACGCATATAGTATTCCTCTCAGCTACATGCATGAATGACAAATTCTAAATAATAATAATGCCGTTTTTAAGGAATTCATACCTAACGCACCCTAACTACAAAAAATCGCATTTAAAGTTTTCAATTTACTCAGAAATTGGCTAATTATAGAAGAAATGCTCTCTTCTTACGCAGTGAGTATGTAAGATATTAACATGAAATTTTTACACAATATAACACATTATGTAAAGATTAATTCTGCACCATTAACTCAAAAATCGCCCTTTCGTTGTTAGGGTGAGAAATGTCTAATACGAGGGATGCTACTTAAGTTTTGAGACAAATAATAACAAATATATATCACCGAAAATGCCTTTATTGTTTTTCAAAATATTCTCTTTGAAGATCAATACACTTTTGCATGCGATTCAACCAATTTTCGAAGCACTTTTTCCACTCGGACTGAGGTATCTCCAAAACATGTGTTTTGAACGCATCAACTGCTTCTTCAGGCGTCGAAAAACGTTGACGTTGCAATTTATTTTTTGGTGTGCGGGAATAAAAAGAAGTCATTGAGTGCCAAATCTGGACGATAGGGCGGATGACCCATCAATTCGACGTTTGGAGTGTTTAAAAAGTCACTTGTTTGAGCCGATGAGTGAGAGCACGCATTGTTGTGGTGGAGAATGATTCGTCTTCTGCGGTTGATTTTTCTAATTTCTTCGAACACTTCTGGCAAACAAATGGTTGGCTACCATTCAGAATTAATTATTAGATTTGGCTCATCTTGAAAGACCCATACAGTCGACTGCTGTTTAGTTTCAGGCTCATATGCATAGATCCATGATTCATCACCTGTCACGATCTTATAGACGTCTTTTTGAAGCACCGCGATTGAATTTTTTCAACATTTCTTTGCATCAATCGACACGAGCCGAACAAATCTTTTTGACGGCCAAATTTTCATGCAATATTGAATGTATTGAAATGGAAATAATGTGCAAGGATGCCTCAATCTCACGATATATCACATGACATCTTGCATTATTAGTTCATGTGCTGCATCGATGTTTTGTGGCACAACAACTGATTTTGGACGACCTTCACGAAGTTCGTCCTGGAGAAAACTACGAACACGATTGAATTCAGAAAACCACCGACACACGGTGGCTTCATCACGAAAAGTCGAATCGAGTTGATCGGCACACTCTTGTTGAGTTAATCCACGTCGAAAATCATAAAAAATTATTGCACGAAAATGTTTACGATTTAATTCCATATTTTATCCGGAACGAATTTTTCAAGTCACTGTAAACAATACAAATAGCGGTTGTATGACAAAACGTTCTGAGTACATTTATCATTAAAAACGACATATCAACATCCATATCTCAAGACTTAAGTAGCAACCTACGTACGAGGGGCAATACAAAAACTTTACTCAAAAATAACTTTATTTGCTTTTAAAGTATTCTCCATGAAGATCAATACACTATTGCATACAGCTTAACCAATTTTCGTAACCCTTTTTCCACTGCATTGTCGTGATGAAGAATGATTTGCCTTATTTTCTATTTTTTTTTTTTTTGTCGAATTTCTCCAATAACTTCTGGTTGTGTCCCATCCAGAATTGACCCTCCTACGCTGCTCTGAAACCACTGTCGCCACGTGACCGGTAATGTCGAAGAACCATTTATTGTAATTCAAAGTGCTTCGACGATCAACTTTTGTTGGGTTGTCATCCTCTTGGAACACCCATAAGGTCGATTGCTGTTTACTTTTCGGAGCATAAGTGATTAGTCACTTGTTTCAATATTAAATACGTCTTTTAAAGAACCACGATCGTATTTTTTAAGTATTTCTTTGCTCCAATCGACGCGAGCCATTTTTTGAATGATTGTGAAATTATGCTGGAATCAACGCAAAACTAGCTTTCTTCATGAATACCCACAGTTGTCTCACTCTCACGGTATGTTACTCACTCACTCAAAGTAATGTAACCAGATTTCAAAACTTTTGCAGTGCCCTACGTACATACTGCGTTTCAACATTGAGAGCGCGATATTTTTGTGGTTATAATTTATCCTTCATGAATTTGAATTTGGGTTTGTATGGCAGGTACCCGTTCTAGAAAAAACAAAACTTTGCCCGAAATCTCAGCTCTCTTGCTCAACAACTGAGGGACTAGTTTGCATACATGCAGACAGACGGACATAGGCTCGTCTCGTCGAGCTGATCAAGAATATATATTCTTATTGGTAACTTTTCTCCTACGTCTCCTTCTGTTACAAACTTCATAGCAAACTTTTAGTGCTATTCACTACGTGAAGAGTATAAAGGTAATCAACATTAAAATATATGTTATTACTTTGCATAAGCTTTTTCTAAAAGTGCACTCCAGAACTCATTTTTTTCGGTTGAATGCATGTAAAGCAACTCCCCTCGGTATGTAGGCAAACGATCATCAATAACTACATCAACCCACTTTCCATATTGCCAAAATCGAAAATGGAATATACCAGCATAGTTTTCATCAAAACTTTGTTCGGGTGGAATTACACGGAAAAACAAGGTGGACTCTTGTGTTAAATTTGCAGTTGCAGCAAGTAACCAGCAATCACCTAGTTCTCCTTGTTGGACGTCGAATCTCGAGTAGCCCTCAACAAAAAATTGTGGACTCTCAGTTATTTCCTAAAATATATTTATGTATCCTTTTGTATTAAACAAATTTAAGATAATTTTATCTTACATGTGGGCGAAGCCACTCTACCAAACGATCAGGTCGGCTAGAAAACATCAAAGATTCGTTGTTAGCTGGGAATAACGGGTCTTCAAAAAGTGAACCATTGACCAAACAAATTTCCAGAAGGTTGTCGTAATCTTGCACCTCCGTGTGTGGGCGAGGGCTATCATTCTTTTCGCCCAACTGAAATAATAGAGTGTGTAATATTCAGTACTGTAAACTAATTGCATTAAGTTCGACAATACCGGAAACAAATTACTTTTCTGGAGAAACAGGCGTTCTGACGATGCATCATTAATTAATCATTAATACTTGGCATGCTAAGCAAAGAATATATATATATGTAAAGTAAGTTACAGTTACTCCATACAATAAAAATGTACGTGATCTTCGAACATAAAATTCAGGAAAAATACGTGATTTGAAAGGCGTGCAAATAGTTCTTGCAACTCCATTTTCCATTGCTGCTAGGTATTTACTAAATATCAACAAAAATTATACAATTTCAAATTTGTCTATTTTCTTTGTTGGATTCGAGTTGGCAGCTCTGTTTGTTAAAGTGAATTTTGGCAACAAAAATTACATTTTATTTATAATTAAAACATAAAATTATTAAAATAAACATTAAAAAAGTGTTACTAAATACGTTTGGTTCGCTCGTTTTCTATGATAAAAACAATCATTTAATTCATCAGTCGACACGTATTTTTTTTATTTTTCTCATTCGGTTCCCTATTGTCATCGTTGTGTATGACGATATCGTCATGTACGATGATGATGGGGAAATTACCGGTTGGCTCTCGACAGCCAAACGTAAGATACGTGCGCCCACTGCGCATCCTAGTAAAAGGTTGCCGCCAGTACCATTTCCACGATCAAGTTCTTCGTCAACCACGTCAGCTGAGGAAACCAATTCTAATCAGTTGACCACATAGTGATCTATTAAATAATTTCACCCAAATCATGGTTTTCTTACAAAGCTGGTAACAATGGGCAAATAAGAATTATGACATCTGATAGAGAAAGCTGTCGAAAGATTGTTAACTTCCTTGAGGAAAATAACAAGGAATATCATACCCACCAATTGAAAGAAGAGCGACCTTATAGAGCAGTTATAAAAGCTTTACATCACTCAATACACCCGGATTCTATTAAAGCAGAATTTGCTTCTCTTGGCCATATTGTTAGAGACATAATGACAAAAATCGCATTAGAAAAGTGACAATTGCTATGTTTTTCATTGATTTGAATCCTGCAGCAAATATCAAGGCTATTTTCGAAGTGAGACTTCTCTGCAACGCTGTAGTATCAATAGAGCCTCCAAGAAAATTTCATGATCTGGTGCAGTGTCATCGGTGTCAGGATTTTGGTCACACACAACGATTTTGTAATAATGCATTCAGATGCGTCAAATGCGGTTCCAACCACAAATCGTCGGACTGTATTAAGCCTTGGGAAGCACTTGCAAAATGCGCTCATTGTCTACAGGGCCGCTATTCAGAGGCTAGATATGAGAAAAATTAAAACTGCGAAGCGCATCGTTCACCAAGAACGTACGCATACACATACGACACTATGTAAAAGTAGGCCAGAAGTAGAACACTACATTAAGACAAACTACATAGATGTTCTACTCATAGCGGAAAGGTAAGAGGCTAGAACCTCATCTTGGCAAATCATCCTAGTGGAAGAGCTCGAAGCGGTGCAGCCATTCTTGTTAAAACTAGCATTCAACATCATGAGATGGCCCCAGTATGTTCTTCCTGGCTACAGGGTGCTGTGGTCTCTGTTTATAGTCCGATTGGTAATATAATAATAGCTAATGTATACATTCCTCCAGGAAACTCCATCTCATCTTCAGCGGATTCGGCTCCAAATTCATAGGTGACGTCAACGGCAAGAACACATGGTGGGGCTCCAGAATTAACAACCCGAAAGGAACCGCCCTTCGCTGCATACAGGAAATGAACATAGAAATCACTCTTCACGTTAGCCAACTGACGCGCAAAATGTACCTGATGTTCTGGATTTCCCCACTTCTAGAGGTAACGGACTTATTAGTTACCATAAATTGTTTCGTTCATCTCTCTGACCACTGTGCTGTATTAGTTTGAGTGAACATTCCCTTGAGCATAACAAAAAAAACAAAAACACCAAGAATCATAAGAAAAAGCACAAACCTGGAGAGATACAGACAGTAGGAACTGGAGCAGACTATTGACCCCAATTTTCCCATGAGCACTGGGGAAGGTATTGAAGATGTGATTGAGGCTTTCTCTCTTAAGATTCATGAAGCGGCGTTCCTTAGCACCCCACCACTGCCTTGCATCCCAAAGCGTGACCATCATTTGTGGTCAAACGAAGTTATGGATTTAATCAGAGAGAGGCGAAGACTACGCAGAGTTTGGCAACTCAGCCGTAACCCGTGTGACAAATTCATGCTCAGAAGGTTCAGCGGTTGGCGATTTCCTCGCAGTGGTAGAACCAGGCAGTGTCGAGCTTAATTTGTGGAGTACAACAAAGTTTCTGAAGCATCATATTAGGACACTACCTCCTGTCACAAATACCGGTGGATATTGTTTTGATCCAACGTGAAAAGGCAAGGGCCTTTGCTGAACACTGAGAACTTGAGTTCACAACGTTCAACTTTTGTGCCCCTAGTGACGATAAGGCTACTCTTGACTTCTTCGATGTAGCCTGCCAAGTGGATCTCCCATCAGAGAAATTCAATTTGAGGAAGTGCAAGATGCAGCGACTAGCCTCAAGTGAAACAAATCACCAGGGTATGAAGGACTCGATGCAGCAGCAATAAGAGCGCTGCCAAATAATGTCCTTTTCAATGGTAATGTGCTGAGATTATAATGATTCGTCAACCTGGTAAGCGTGAAGAATATTTTTGTGCAGAGTACTGCCAATACTGGAGGATAAGAGAGTGATCCTGGATCATCAATTTGGCCTCCGGAGATGTCATGACACCCCTGAAAAGTGGAAAAGCTTTATTACTCGGCAATATTCAGTTTGGCATCCGGGTTTTTTTTTTCAAACTAAAAAAAAATTTACCAGCTCCATACTTTCTTCTTCTAACATCATACTTAGAAAATAGAATCTTTTATGTCAAATACATTGATGCGCAGTCTGAATTGAAAAACATCAAGATCCGCAGTTTCGCATGGCAGCATACTTGCACCCATCCTATACTCTATATATAAATCTGACATGCCAATTATAAAGAGTAGCAACATATGAGTTGCTATGCATGCGGATGATACTGTGTTCTTTGCTACAGCTGACGATCATCTTGCTACATCCTCTATGTTGCAGCGTCAGCTTTCACAGATTGAACATTGGCTAAAACGTTGTTAACACTGATAAATCTACGCATATCACATTTACGCTTAGGAGAC
The DNA here is from genome assembly GCA_037040105.1 of Amiota albilabris. Lineage (NCBI taxonomy): Eukaryota > Metazoa > Arthropoda > Insecta > Diptera > Drosophilidae > Amiota > Amiota albilabris. The sequence continues at coordinate 8,219 of JBANCV010000767.1, read as the reverse complement.
GCAGCTGCCCTCCTGTCTCCCTAAACAATGAAACCATCCCCTCACAACTCACCGCAAAATACATGGGGCTTACTTACCCTGGATAGACGGTGGAACTGGAAGACTCATATCAAACGGAGGCGTCAACAGCTAGCATTTAAAACAAGAAAAATGTCCTGGCTTCTTAAGAACAACTTAAAACTGTCCCTTCGTAACAAACTACTGCTTTATAAAATAGTTCGAAGCTTGTTTGGACATATGGAATACACCTGTCGGGCTCTGCTTCACACTCCAACATTAAGATACTCCAGAGATTTTAATCAAAGCTTCTCCGCAGACTGCTAAATGCTCCATGGTATGTTAAGAATACAACCATACACAGAGATCTTCATGCTCCATGGATTAAAGACGAAATTCGAAGATT
>JBANCV010000766.1:0-26357 GCA_037040105.1 Amiota albilabris | reverse complement strand
GAAACACTAATAAACTTTATTTACTAAAAATGAATAAACTCTTAAATAAAAGAGGAAAATAAAACAAAAAACTTGGTGCATCTGATCATAGAGTTCCTATCATATATATGGCTTACACAATTGAAATTCGAAAGCCACCACCTTTCGGTTTTAGGATAGATAGACAATGTAGCGGCCGCAGTGGTTCCTCTAATAGTCAGTTCTCAATTAAACGCGCAGTATGTGCTGGGTCACTATGGGGAAAGTTGCCTGCAAAGTCAGTGCGATGCATCCTTATATCATTAAAGCATCGTCACCGAATCCGTCCTTGTTCAGCATGGTGCTTTTAAATACTCTCCTTAATCAAATGATAAATATATGTTCTAATTCAGACATTGTCTACTACATTTTAGAGGATCTCTTAGTTTTTTGATCCCATAAAACTGATCTCTGCTTTTTGAAGAGTACCAGGGTGCCGTTGCAATTCTGTTGACGTTTTTCGTTTTCTTCTTTCGCTTTTTTCGTTGTTTGTTCATTTCGTGTAAGTTTAGTTGAGTGAGGTGAAATGAATTTACAGCGCAGAACCACGAAAGACAAATATTTTTCAATGTTTACTCGAAGGCATGAATATCAGCAATGAGTAGATAGTTATTTTTTTAAATATTAAGAAAGTGATATTCTATTTTTTATTATTGTTTAGTTTTATTTGTTAATTTTGATTCATGTAGTAATTTCAGTTATCATTCTTTTGATGTGAATCAGTATTAATCCCATCGCCGTAGAATATCGTCACTCCAAATTCGTAGGTACAATTATGAAGATATGTATGGATTTGCTAATCTACTGAAATAATTTATTGTTGTTATTCTTTTTCAAGGTAATTGAAAGAGAAATCATTAAGTTTACCAGAATTACTCGTCAGATAAAGGAAATGGAAAAGTTTTTTAAAGGGTATATGGAACATGAAATACTCGAATCAGCATGTACAGTGAGTAAGTTTGGGATATTTCAATTTAATATTTTAATATGAATAAATGTTTAATTTACAGCATAACTGGATCTTTCGCGTCCTTATTAATAGACTTAATACAATCAAATGCAATATGGGTTCACTTAACGAATTAAATGGGGAAACTCCATTTGGTATCGCTAAGCACCTTAAGATCTATGCGGAACTTGGACTAACCAGTATAGTGATAGTCACAATAATATTCTTCCAATTCGATTAATCTCTTTCAGTTTCCATTCTACTTACAACTACTCAAGATGTTAATCTCCGATTATATTGGTTCATCAGGACTGCTTAGCTTAACTTAAATTGTTATTTTCTTGTTGATGTTCTTTTGATCAAACCCATTTTTGCAGTTCGTTTGTTTCCTTTGATTGTTTGTTGGAGCCTGCAGCTATTTTAATTTGTAAACCTGAGAGTTGGCTGGTTCTATTGTGATGGTGTCTCTCACTGTTTGAGGCACTTTTGAGCTTCACTAAACAAAAGACAATAATAACTGACAAATCTATGTACATATGTACTAACATACAGTACAATAGAAGAGAAGAGATACACAGATACAGACAATACTTAACTTTGGCGGAAGTGGGTGTATTGTGGTATAGCAAATAATAATATCTCGAACAAGTAGCTTCAAATTATTATATCTTTCACCTGAACAAAAACGAGGACAATAGTACAACAATGTAATACTGCAGTCACGCTGCTAGTCGCTAGTAGTAGCTAAGCCAAGTGGGCATGGATGGGTTCAACATCCAATTGCACAAAATCCTCAAATATACCATACGTTTTTGAGCCTACATTTGCACAGGACACTTGGACTTACTACTCGTACATGGTAGTTGTATGTATTCAGTCTCTGGCTGCACTTCAACAAAATGCTGAATAGATGCTACAGGCTCAACATCATAATCAGCATTAAAGTCATCATCATCAGCATCAGCATCATACTCCTGAACGTCTTTCACGTCATCACTAGCATTGTTGTCCTTGTGCTCGTATTCGCATTCACATTGGTAGAATCATATTCGTACAATTTGTCGTCATCGCCAGTAACATCAACAGCAACAGCAACAGAAATAGAAATAGAAACAGCAACAGCAACAACATCCTCCATGTCACAGGGTATTAGGTTATCTGATAGAACTGTCAAGCGTGACATTTGTTGTACGCAAGATGATGATGACGATGATGATGACGGTGATGAGGAAGAGGAGAACCACTCGAGTCTTACTTTGGCTTAAGTTTACCTGGGTAGCAGCAGGTAGCAACTCTTAGTGTCCTTTTCGTGAATATTTTTTTTTTTTTCCTAATAATGTTATGAATGTTGATGATGCAGATGATGGTGATGATAATGATGAGAATTCTTTCCATTTCTCTCTTTTTTTTTTTGTGTCCTTTTCGTGAATATTTTTTTTTTTCCTTTTCATTCATTTATTTGTTCATTCTTTATAAATAATGTTATGAATGTGGATGATGCAGACGTTGTAGATGATGATGATGATGCTGATGATGATGATGATAATGATGAGAATTCTTTCCATTTTACTCTTTTTTTTTTTTTTTTTTTTTTTTTTTGAAATCGTTGTACACTTTCTCTTGATTTTCTCATTTACCATGCTCACGTTCTCATTGCTTTTCTTCCAACTTTTAATTTTCATATGCTACAATACTCATATTTGTTGCTGCTGTTGTCCTCGCCAATTTGTTCTTCTAGTTGCTGGCTGTTGTACTACTATTACTCGACTTTGGCAATTTCTATTCATTGCAACTCATCAGTTTTGTTCGCTCGTCTCACTCGTTTCGTCCTTTTGCTTCATCTTTCTTCATCGTTGTCATTCTCATTCTCATTCCCATCTCATCATCGTCATCATCATCTTCATCGCTGTATTGCATTTTTCTTTTTCTGTTTGTTATGTAAGGACATTTTCATTTTTCCATTCATTTCGTTGAAACTCGAATCATGAACTGCACACACACACACACACACACACACACACACACACTCACGCACACAACTACACCATGTCTGGTGTTATTCTTCAGGTGAACAACTTTAGCTTTACCCACTAATAACAACAACAATAACAACAATAGTAGCATTCAGTGTCCTTACCATTCTCATCGTGACGAACTCATACCATTTTAGACACCTTGCGCATTCTTTTCGCCACTACTGTACTGTATCTCATTGGCTGCCCTTCCAGGACATCTTTTTTATATTGTATGTATTGTGTTGTTGCGCTGATGCTGTTATTTATAATTTTCGTTTATTTGCATTCGCATCCAATTTGTTGCTCACTTCACTTCACTTTACTTCACTTATTTGTTGTTATTCATTCGCATTTCGTATCATTTTTTCTTGTTGGATTTTTGCTTGACCCCAACTGGTCTTTGTCGTTGTTGCCATTGCCTTTGCCTTTGCCTTTGCCTTTGCCGATGTCATCTTATTTTTACCATTATATTTTTCTCCTTATAAGTTGCATTGCTTCTGCTTCTGATTCTGATTCTGCCTCTGCTTCTGTTCATGCTCCTGTTGTTGGTCCTGTTGTTGGTCCTGTTGTTACTCTTGTGTTAGCCTAGCCATACTTGTTCGTATCTATCCGTCGGTCATATGTTTATTGTTGTTGTTCATGTCCATGTCTGTCTTTTGCTACTTGGTTCCGGTTTGGTACACCTTTATATATCTGGTCTCCCTCCTTCTCATTCTCATTCTCCTTCTCCTATTCCAGCTTCTGATTCTGATTCTGTCACTGGCTCTGGCTCATATTCATCCTTCTGAAGCTTTAGTGTAGCTAACATTGTTGCCTGTCATCCTATATTATTGGTGTGCACAAAATGTTTGCGTAATTGGAATGTTGACATTCGTGTATTTTTCGTATATTTTCTTGTTCTCATTCTGTCATTTCATTCATTCCAACAATCTGAGAAACAGAAGAAACCTGAAATCTGTAAACCGAGTAGGCATACACAATTGTAACTTCAGTCAGTAGAGCAGTATGATAAGCCTATGATGGCCTATAAGGAAATGATGGTTGGTAGTAGGTGTAGATTGTATTGTATTTCACTTGATATAATGTCACTTGCTGAAATCATTGTCCCATGCCATCCACTCTCTTAGCTAGTAGAATGTACAATTGTTCATGATTCATTTTCATCTCATTTGAGTTGTCATTTTGTGATCCTCATTTGGTTGATTGCTTACAAAAGTCCATGGTCATGAAAAGATGCTTCTCTTACCTACAGTATAGGAATGTTAGAATTTAATTCAATCCCTCTAATTTCTTGAAGTCAAAATCTTTAACTTTCGCTTTTGAGTGGAATGGAAAAGATCTCAACTCACTGGACAAATTCTTGACAACATATTCTATTCATAAGGTATTGGCAAGGCCTCTGAACTTCAACTTAACCGAATATGATGGACCATTTTCTACATTATTGCTTTGTATCTGTCTCTTTGACAAGAGAGAGAAAAAAAAAAAACAAAGAAATAAATCCCTAGTTGGTTCCCTCTGGTGGATTGCTAACTCTCATTATATCGCTAACTAAATGAAAAGTTATAGAAACATTATTTCACACATGAATTTATCTTAAATAGACGATTGTGGATGGAGGAACGAACAAAATGACTAATTATCCAAGTGTCAAATTTGACATTTTCCTGTCAAAATAGCAAAAACAACAAAACGAATGAAGATTTAAGGATGCGGAGAGAACAAGTGTAAACCGTGACGAAGGCATGAAGAAATATATAAATGAATGAATGAGTGAAGAACAAATGTAGAAAATTGGGTTTGTGACTGTTATGTGAGCCAATCAACTGCAAAAGAATAAAGGACATCCACACAGATAGACAGACAGACAGATGGACAGAGAGACAAACCGACAGATACATATATAGACCAGATAATGTGGAACGATATGAGAAGAAGAAAGGTGGGAGAGAGGACATGTTACATTTTTATTATATTATTGCATTTAGAAAACGTTTAAATTAAAATATTTAAGCTGCATATGTGAGCAGCGAATGTGACTACTGAACTCTGTTCAGTTCAGTTCAGTTCGGTTCGGTTCGGTTCGGTTCAGTTTCGGTGCGTATCTGCCTTGTTGGTGCTTAAGGGCTGAGACTCTGAGCTTGAGCTGAACTGAACTGAACTGAACTGAACTGCGACTAAGAGCTAAAAATTGAGGCCGGGGGTTGCGCAAGTGTCAAGCTGTCAAAGTAGCTATTTTTCACACACAGACGGACATACAGACAGACAGACACAGAGAAAAGGAGAATGGATTACACAAGGACGACTAACAAACAGTATAATAATGAAAAGAAAGGAGGAAATAAAGATAGAAAAACCTTAAATATGAGAAGCGTGGTTACCCAAGCCAAATATTGAAAAATGCTTTTACTTGCCAAAAAGTGGAACTTAAGCTCATTTGATGTGGCCTCGTCGACGTCAACGACAATGTCGGGTGCCCAGTGTGCGTAAAACCACATGTGTCCACGGAAGTGAATACTCCTCTCTAACTCCACCACCCCCCACCTCACTTTATATACACATGCCTTGTTGCATACTTGGCCATAGATGTGGAAAGAGATAGACATGGAGCTGGTTTCTATATCCATTTGGAATTGGTGGTCTCTATGAGCCGTCTAACTTATGTATGTTAAGCCAATACGCATCTCAACATTTTCAAATAAAGACAATAATAAGAAAGCAGAACCATTAACATTGGTTCACCGAAGCTTACATGTCTTTCGTATGCAATTGGAAAATTTGCCCCATTTAATTTGTATAATGAAAAAGAAAAGAAATTATTTTACAATAAATACTTATAAGTAGAAGTTTTTTACCTATTACAGTAATTTGAGGATTTCAATTTAAATATTGTATGATGCCTGTACCGATACCCCAATAAAAGGAGAGCATGAATAAGATTCTTGTTGTTTTTCTCATTTAAATTGCATATATATTTTATGGGCGACGTAGCGTCACAGATATCATGCCAAAGTGATATGTGATACATATTCATAGTGATGTGAAAGGTAAACAAAAGAATACGAGTGATGGCAACAATGAAACCAACAATGAACAATGAATGACAATAATGATAGTGATGATGGCTTAGTTACAAGAGTGTGTGGCAACCCTTGATTGTCCATCACCATCAGAACCAACAATATAACACATGTGACATGAATTGGATTAGTTACTGAATACCGCGAACGCACAAAAACTACAATAACAACCCAAAGCGACCTCTAACTCAACCATCTTCGGATCTCTACTCTAGCCACCAACCACAACCCCATAGCCTCCGTAGCCCCCACCCTATAACAAAAAGCAAAAAATCCGCATGTGTGCTCGGTTACACTACTTTAAATTCTATGAGTGACAGTTGATCATTTGTCATCGGTCGGTATTCTGGGTGTTCTGGGCATTGGGCATTGGGCATTGGGCACTGAGCATTAAGCATTAAGCAAGTCAAGCGAGCGTGTGCACAAAGAAACAAGCAAACATGTCACATATACTTATGTACGATATTTCTTATATATAGTATACGTATAATAAGTAGTTATATAAATACAATCCATAATCAAAAAGTATTACTAATGATGCGCAATACAACACAAGACAAAACACACAATACAAAAGTATGAATGCACACCTTTGTGTATTGGTATTAAGCTCGGTCGTCAGTTGGTCTGTTGATTGTTTATTTCGTCCCTAAAACACTATGGACTTTTGTAGGAATGAGAAAATGACAATGGCACCGGCTGTGTCACCATCATCAGGATCAGGTTTGAAATGTTAATTGTCACTGAAGAATCAAATTCCAGTTCGATTCTCTTTAAGACCCTTTTCAGTTCACCTTCATTGCATTATCGATTCGAAATCCGCACCGATAATAGAATTCAGATTTAGAATAATCATATACTTCTGCGATATTTTTTAGTAGAGTAGCCTAGACTCCATTATAACAAAACAGGATTTGCTTAATCGTTGATAAATTAGTTTTAGTCTCCAATTCTAATTACAGAACAATAAGCAAAGTTATTTAAAGAGTTTACTGTAGCAAATATTGAGGAAAAATGGTAGCATTATTATTGGAAATTATCGCAAAAGAACTTCAACTGATTACTGAAAAAGAAGCTGAAGGCGAAATAGAACATTTTGACAGCTTCTCAGTTAATGGTCCTCTATTTGTTGACATTATGCTAGCATTGATGGTAGTATATTTCGGATACGATATCGTGAGGGTAAGTTCTATTTGTCTATTTAAAATTGAAATACTGTTGCTTCATGGTCTTTGTTGTCATCTATATTCAATACTTCTCTACGTCAATGCATGCGTACTCTGTGTTAATTTCCATTTTGTCTTCACCACACATCAGTTAGGCTTGTTAGGGCATTTCCCAAAACTTTACCATAGTTCACGGTGGTTAGGAGCTGTCATCTATGGTATCCATTGATGTTACTACAGCCTCCGAAGTTTTCTTAATCGCATGACGAATACCCGGGTATTTGTCCGTAATACTTGTCAAATGATTTTTATTGTCAGCTACAATGCAGAGTTCGAACATAACATCTGTGTGACTCCGTCTATGATTTTTACTTTGTCTTCTATATCACGGTTGTTCGTAAGACCTTATTGTTGATATGCTTATTTAATTAGTTTATATGCCAATATCCAAATTGATATGGAAAGCAGGTTAAAGGTATGAAATGTCTTGAAAAGTGTAACTAATTATTAAATAATCGGTATTCCAATTTATTTTATGTCTAGTATTGTATGTATCAATTGTAAGCTTTTCTAATATAGATATCACAATAATTTTTTAATTGCAGGATATAATCAATTATTTGCAATCCAGATTTAATGCAGAACGACAACCATATATATCTCAAAATGATATAATCTTGTTGAACCAGGCTTGGAATACTCTCAGCCAAGAGGAACCAATCATGTATGAGCGCGAATTAATGCGAAATCCCCTGGTCCATTATCTTATGCCTCTTCAGAATGCCGTTAATTTTGAACAAGAGTAAGAATAATGGAATCTTGAGAACAAGGATATATGATTAATCAATAATGCAAAACTTTCTTCTTAATGTACTTATAAGTCATTGTTATCGGACTTTACAATATCATAATGAGATTTTGTTCTAATAAATTCAATATTTTACTATGATTTGTTTTATAATCAGTGATGTGATTTCATATTTCAGCTTGTTCCAAAATGAACTGATGAGTTCAGAAAACAAAAACTCGTTTCCATATTTAACTTCAAGATGTACCTATTACTATGACCATTAGTGTTGTACCACATAGTATATTTGAATTTTAACAAATTATTTGTATAACTACAAAGCAAAACTAACTTTCTTTGAAATGAAATGATATGAAATGGAATTGTTTCGAGCTTTAAACGCGGCACTTACCTTGATGGTAATAAATATTGCCGAAGCCACCACCACCACCACCAGCGTCACCATCGCTTCTTTATTCCCTTTATAGTTAAATACATACATGCATACATATATTGACTAACCATTTATCCATCCATCTATTTATCCACCCATCCATCCGTCCACCCATCCATCCACCCAACGAAACTAGCAGGGATATTACAATATTTTTAGCTATATTAAAATACATTACGCAGTTATAAATTAAATTTCAAACTCAAACAAATCACAAATACCTTTCAATAACTTGACAACGACGATGACGACGACAACAACTACAGGAGTAATCAGAATAAAGACAGGTCCCAGGAACGGGGACAGGACCAAGAATAAGGATAACAACAGCAACCACCAAAAGCAAGTCAAAGCAAATCCAAGGCACGAGACACAACACAGCACAACACAACAGAACATGATTCAACTGAAATGAGTTGAATTTCCTTTGCTTTGCTTCTCCTTAGCGCAGTTCAGTTGAGTTCTATTCAGTTTGGTTCGAGTCGGTTCAAGTCGGAATGCCCTAAGGCCAATCTAACATGGTACAAAAATTTTAAACTCTATAATAAATTTTTAATAAGCTTTCTTGTTTCATTTTTTCATTTCAGTTTCCTTTACTCATCTTAACACTCTTCTCAATTCTCCTCAATTCTCAATTTCATCTATGGCACAAAGACATTTTTAATAAATCGGTGAGTTTGAGTTAAGCGCCCGGCACACAAGAGTCTTGCAATGAGTTAAGAATTTATACCTTTGTGCATACCAAAAAAGAAAAACTCTAATAGCAAAGAAACTTGGCACTGATATCGGCTACGAGTACGAGTATGTGGTTGGTTGTATTGACATAAAAGTCTATCCATCCATCCATCCATCCATGCATCCATCCATCTATCTATCTATCTATCAGAGGGAGGCTTGAGCATTATTTGGGTATGTCATTTGCTTCCAAGAGGGTGCACTCTATAGACTCTTTCCGTCATTTTTAATAGCAATGCCTCACTCACGCACTTACTCACTCCCTCTCTATAATTTCAGTGATTCTATATAGTACAGTATGTACATATAAAAAATTAACTGAGGGCACTTACATACATACACCGAAGACTTATTGAAATGACATACCGCTTATCCGGATGCCAAGTATGCTGAGAACGTGGTACCGGAGAACATGGTGTAGTCGGAGGGACTACCCCTTAAAATGGGAAACGCGCGACAATTTTTCAATTTCAAATATTGACGTATTTACAAGTAAGTTTGATGCCTTAAGGTAATTTGACAGGCTCATTGCCTGATGATTAACATGATAATAATAACGACGATGACGACAACGACGACAACGACGATAATCATGATGATAATGATCATCAGAATTGTCTATACTGTATCGTATCGTATTGTATTGACTTTGGTTGCTTCGTTTATCTTCTACACTGATGATGTCTCAATGTCACTTTGACGACGACGACGACGACAACAACAAACACAAAGTCACTTAGTTGAATGCCGCCACTTTCCAGCAGAATACATACATATTTTGAATGAATGCATAGGACATTTCTAGGTAATTTTATTTTTTGTTTGTTTCATAATATTTTATTAATAAAGCTGAATGTCTTTCAATAGATCTCATTCCAAATACCAATGCCAATGCCAATACCAATGCCAACATACTTATGTTGTTAGTATGTACGTGTGCGAGTGCGAGTGCGAGTGCGAGTACGAATACATTGCTGCGTGTATTGTTGTGTAGCCGGAGAGAGAGGAGGCAGAACGTAGTAATACAATATAACCACCGTAGGCCAATAAATGCCTGTTGACAGTTTTAATGCTAAAACAAGCGTAACAATCAAATACTTGTCTGTGCTGTGCTAAACTCAACCCAAACTCAAACTCAAACTCAAATTTAACTTAAACTCAGATCGCTAGCGGCTGCCTCGATGACTGGATGACTGGATGGGTGGACTTTATTTTTTCCTTATTGCCTTATTGAACATTACTTGTAGTTGCGGAAAGCCTTAGCAAAGTCGCGGACCCTTAAATAACTTAGTTGTTACCTTCGAACTTTTCTTGTCTATTTTCTTGTTGTTATTATATTGCTCGAGACTGGCATCTCTTCCGTTGTTTCCCATGTAATTTGATATTACTTTTTGTACAATACTAGAAGTATATACATACGTACGTATAATAATAATGCGAGTATCTTCCGTTCGAACTGTTTACAGGTTATACGAGTAATACATACTTAGTTCAAGTGCACACAATACTTAGAACTACATATGGAAAGTAAATAAATCTTCTGGCTTTCCGGTATTATTTTTAATATTTTAATTGTAAAAAGTATTGGAATGATTATTACTCATTAACTTTTTGTTTTTAAACCTTTCACTTTCACCAGAGACTCCTTAAAGTAGACGAGATGTGAATTACAAATGCTCCAAAGTCACAGTCGAATCAGTGGATTTAGTAATGTAACTTGAAAAATGGATATAAAATATTTGAAAACTTGATTATTTTAAAAAAATTTATCAAATCTAAATTAAAAGATAAAAGAAGAGTTCCACACACTGTTTCACAGGAGGGATATATTATAACACATGCATAAGACGATCTAAATTCAAAAACAATCGGACTATTTTCAATCTCTTTTTGTAATATACACGTACATTTAGTAAGTACTTGTAGAATATTTCCTATATACTTAGTACAACAATCAACGAAGAACCTCTCCAGTTCTACAATAAGTTCACAGCATACAATAATTTCTCACTAGTCACACACACACGGGGCTATTCTGTTTTGTTGGATTCTATACTGTTCTCTTCTGTTCTGTTCTGTTCTGTTCTGTTCTGTTCTGTTCTGTTCTGTTCATCAACTTTTGTCAGCTAACGAGCGCTGCACTGAAAGCCGATTTCTCTACCAACTCTAAGAATTCTAAGAACACTTGAGCTTTGCTATATTTATACAATACACAAACTGACGACTCTCGTATGGTTGGACTGACTAACTGACTAACTGACTGTCTGACTGACAGACGCATGTTGGGGGGTGGGCGGTGGAGAGACATTTTTACATATTCATAATTAAGCTTGACTACAACATATTTTTGATTTTTAATAAGACACGTCACAATAACAACTTCGCGCTACTTTTTCCATAAATTTTTTTTGTTTCTAACAAGAAATAATAATAATTTTTGCACAATTCAGACTTGGCATAACAACACAAAATAATAGCAAAAAAAAAAAAAAAAATTAAAATAAGAAAAAAACAGAAAGGAAAAGAAAAGAAATGCAGAAATAAGCAGTGTGTGTGAGGAAAAACAATAAAAAATAAAAAAAAAAACAAAACAAAAAAATAAATAAACATGAATAATTAGAATATGTTAAGTGTTTTTTGTAACACGCCGCGCTAGACACCCGCTGATCCCATCCATCCCATCACCGACTAAGCTACTCGTATTACAATATAGTATTGTAGCTATGTAGCCAGCTAGCTAGCTAGCATACCCTATGCTCTAAGCGTGGCGGCAACCCTAAAAACTCACTCATATGTATATGCATACATCATCTACCTAACCATCACCAGCATCAGCATCATCAGAATCACTATCATCATTATTATCATGTACATATGCATATGCATTTATGTGCCTGCCACGCCCGCTTAGCGCCCACACAATAGGTACTACGAAAGAAGGTACATAGATGTAGATGTAGACGTAGATGTAGGTAGGTGGATAGGTCCAGCTTGTCTCAATGCTTTGATGCTGATGCTGATGCTGATGATGGCAGCAGCAGCAAAGGGTAGAAGCAAATGATGCATCTTACGAGTATAAGCAACTTTGAGCGAGCGTCAACAACTCAAGTGCCTACCTACCTGACTTTTTGTCATTCAAATGAAAACCCAGTAACAACAACATCATCATCATCAACAGCATCAGCATCAGCATCAGCATGCATACGTCATCAGCAGCATCACCAACACCAACACCAACACCAACATCAACGCCGTCATCATCATTTGCATCATCATGTATGTATAGACGCATGTACGAGTATGTATGTACATTTCTATGACTTTATGCAAATGTGTATGAGTCTAAGCAAGTAGATATGTATGCATATGTATATGTGATAACCGTGTGCATGTTTATACATATGTGCATTTGTGGGATTTTGCTTTGTTACATATTTTTTATTTTTTCCATATTTTTCTTTCGTTTCATTTTTTTAAAATACTCTCAAATGGCATAAGAATAATTTGATGCACATTTACTTTGTGCACATGCAAGTAACATTGACAAAAAGAAAAGCATTTGAAAATAAGGAGAGAGGGAAAATGTGCAAAGACAATCAGATTCGATCTAATATCAGATTCTTAGAATATCAAAGATGACTGCCATAATTCAGGCAATTAGTGATACTGTGAATGCTAGTGTAGGGTATTTTAAGGTCGGTACTAATTGTTCTTAATTGTTGTTGTAGTTGTTTTTTGGTTTTTAATTTTTGTTTATTTCTTTGCCGCCTTTATGCTCTACGAGGGCGCCCTTCTCGAGGCGCGACTTTTGGTCGACACACACACACACACACACACGCTCAGGTACCCACGCATATATATATATATATGTATGACAAAATTTACAATGCAATTGAGTATGCAAATATTGCCTACTTCAGGGCGCACCAACATGGAACCCCTCCAACACAAACACACTCACACTCACACTCACACACGCACCCACACATTCGACACTAAGAAATAAAGAATATAGGGAGAATGATACAAGAAATAAAATCAGCACATCTTTCTTTTTAAATCATTTTATTTCTTTTTACATGATGATTTGCGTATGCGTATTTGAATGATGTTTTTTTTTTTTTTTTTTTTTTGTATTCTCTAATTTTGTTGTTGTTCTTCTTCTTGTTATTGTTATTGTTGTTGTTGTTGTTGTTGTTGGTGTTGTTGTTGTTGTTGTCTTGTTGGTTTGTGCAATTTAGAAAAATATGTATTGTACAAAAATTTATATAACAACAAATAAAGAAGATGCACTAGCGAATGAACTAAGAAGAACTATTGTAACATAAAGTACAGTAAAGTGCCACTAAGTTGAACTTTTCATGTTCGTCATCATCATCATCATCATCACCATACAGTTAAAATTTTCCAACACTACTGTAAAGTGTTCAGAATTAAAACTGCCTTCATGCTGAGTTCATTCGGAACTCAACTCAAGATGCATTTACATACCAAGCTTCGTGGCTTCTAAACGCTTCCCTCGCTCCGGCGTCAATAGTTGAAATGTATGAAATAGTATGGAACATGTCACCATAGTCGAGAGTACATCTACTTTCGATTTTGTGTCTTCACTTCGGCTTTCCAGTGTTCTGAATGAGCCATGAACTGTTTTTCGAAATGGAAACAACTGTTTTCGGACCAATTTGGTTTCTTGAGTAAGGCAACATGTTCCTTGAGAATGGCAGAAAAATGATTTGATGAGATATGATGTTACAAATTTTGTGTTCATTGCAGTATTCAATGTTTTTGTTTCGTTTCTTAATATTTATTATTTAATTTTGTTCTTTATTTCATAACAATTTTTTTTTTTGTTTAGAAACGCTGACAAGAGTGGTGTGTAACTTGAAGCGTCGGAAGCCATGGAAGCCATTGAAAAGCCTGAGGAGCCGAATCGTCACAAGCGGGCTGTCATCCCTGGATACGAATTTTTTAAAGGTACGTTACACACATATGTTAGTGTATAGTGGTGTTATAGTCATGTGTTTGTGTGTTTTTATTTATGTTTGTTTCGAATGCGTGGCCATCATTATCATCATCAAGAGAATTTTGATCTGACTGATATCAATACACAAATGGATTCAGCAATTGGATCGATTAATTGCTTTTGATGTTATTGATAAAGAATGACACCCATATAAATCTAAAATGTGTGTCAACTCTAAGTAAGAAAATAGGAATCGTTGATAAGTTTTTCATTTGTCATTTACAAAATCAATTTGAAAACATTTTAAGTCTGAATTGATTTTGCGAATAAAAAAAAAAATTTATTTTCTGTTAACATATAATTTATTTACAAACCTATATTTTTTTTACCGAGAATTATGGGGAATTCTCTTTCTAATCATATTTTGAAATGGTTTTGTAATGAATTCTGCGAGTGCAATATTCATAATCCAATAAGGATTAAATGGGGCCTTGTTTTATTTGTGGTAATGCTATACTTTGCATTAGCTTATGGAATATATTGGTATTGGCGCCAATTACAAAAGGTAAGATACAAATACTTATATTAAGTCTATTTTCCTAACTAGTCTTGATCAGTTTTGATTAGCAATATAATTTTCTTCGCCACACACCATGGCTATCTCTATATAGATCTTTGCCATGGTGCTGGTGCACATAACATTATTAGGTGATATTTTTTCCCTTGGAGATTTCCACCAAATTGGTTTTGACTACACATAGTATTAATTGGTAATGCTAAAGCCCCCGGAGGCTTCCTAATCGTATGTCAGGGTGATCGTTCGTAGTAAATATTTGCTAAATTATTTTTATTATCAACCACAATGCAGAGTTCTTTAATAACATGTGAACGAGTGTCTCTGTCTAACCAATCCATGTCACGATTATTCGTAAAACTCATTATTGGGCAATGTAACAAGTTGAAGATGTTTTGTCCAATATACCATCATTCTCTTGGTATGAAAAGCAACTACATCTAGTGTGCTGAAAGGTGTCCAATGTACCGTACCAAGACATCGGTAGTCCGATGTCTCATCCATACGTATCATTTCAATTGTTACACTCATTCAATATATTCCTAATTTCAGCAGGCTCCCAAGAAAAACTGTAACGATGAATCTGAAGACGATATGGACGATATGGACGATATGGATGATACTGAATAGCTGATTGGAAAATCGGATGCAATCAAATGCAGTCGCTTTAACCCGAATTTCGTGTTGCAAAACGTTTTATTTTTTGTTAAAGTGCAGTATGTAGAAAGAGAGGGAGAGAAAAAAAAATATTTAAAAAAATAATAAAAAATCCAACAAATATGAACTCATTAATTTTTATATTTGTGCCTACTACTTACCTATTTACATACACATGGCTATGTATGTTTGTATGTGATATACAATCTGTTCATATTGAGATACATTCACATCATGCACAAGTATCCTTCGTGCATACATAGATATGTATATAATAGGTGTATTTGTATCTAAAATACTCATATGAAGATTTTTTTTTTTTTGTTATTTTTGCTGTATAACAATAATTATTATTTTGCTTCAAGCAGCTACAAGAATCACAACAATCACCATCAACATCATCAGCATCAGCATCAGCATTAAGATCATCATCATCATCATCATCATCATCATCATCATCATCTGTGAAGTACAGATACACAGTGTATCTGTATGTATGTATGTATGTATGTACATACACAGTGGCAAACACTTAAAAATGCTAAATAAAACATATTCCACTTGGTCTAACAAAAAAGATACAAACTGAAGATGATAAAAGAAAGAAAGTAGTAGAAAGGAGACTAAGAGTGCAAAGAAAATTATAAACATGTACAAAATACTATAAGTTGTTGTTGTTGTTGTTGTTGTTGTTCTTGTTAATTGTTATACGTATTTATGTATCCAAGTATCTATTGTACTCGTATGTATCTATGCATTTGTTATTGTTAATGACGATGATGATGCTGATGATGCTGCTGATGATGTTATTCTTTCTTAGTCTCCAAAGCCATCAAAAAAATATGATCATAATGTTAATGATAATCTTCATAATAGATAATAGATAATGATAATGATAATGATAATGATGATGATGATGATGGTGATGGTGATGGTGAGCAACATCAAGAAATGAAAATGCACTGCAATATAGTGAGTGAATGATGTGGGTAATGATTTTGTTTGTACCTTTGATAATAATGGGTGTGATGACGATGACGATGAAGATGAGTAAGATGAATTAGTTGAAATGTATCTGCAATTCATAAAAATTGTACAAAAAACAACACTAAACAATAATGAAAATTCAAAGGAAATACTAAACAAGAATCCTTCAGAACAACAAAATCATATAAAAAAATAACAAGAAAATAATTTGCAAAAGTAGCGTCATGTGACAATTGTGTTTTTGTTCTTTGCTATTTGAATTTTGAGGACATTGAGGACATTCAAGTGATATGCATGAATGAGTGGGAGTGGGAGTGGGATGACACACCAACTGACTTTAGTTTATAAATCTTTTCCTGCTGCTCAACAAAAAGAAACGCAAAGCAACAACAACAATATCAACAATAACAACAAGGACAGCAAAAGTAGACAGCAAAGAAAACATCTAACAAGAATGGCATCTAAATACACTCATATATACACACACGGACACACACAGACACACACATACACATTCACACCCAATCACACTCACAGATACATATGCATGTGTGTATGCATGTTTGTATGCAGATGCACATGAAGAGGCATTTGTAACTCTTTCGCATTGCTTTGCATTCATCATATTCTTGTAATCTCTCAGTCAGTCTTGTGATTTCTTTCACAGGTTTTCCTAGTTCTCGCTTCCACCATATCTCTATCTGTATTTGCATCTGTATGTGTGTATCTTTCTCTTATGCATACTTGGCATTTATAATTCTTTAGATTTTCTGCAATATTTTTACAATAATAATTTTTCACATGCTTTACTACACAAACAAACAAACAAACAAACAAATAAACAAATAAACAAACGTACGAACGAACGAACAAATAAAAGATACACTCTCACATACAGTAGATACTTAGATACGAGAACGCGGCGGCGCCCACCTGTCAAGTGCGCTTATGGCTGTCATGACGCCCATAACATTGTCATCAACATTACTTCAACAAAATGCTGAGGAGGCGCATCAGGCATCGTCGTGCTTTACTTAAAGAGGCGCCTGCTACTTCTCCTACTCCTTGCTATCATAGCATGAAATCCTTTTGAGTTATAGAGAGACAGACAGAGAGCGAGCGAGAGAGACAGCTAAAGAGAAAAATGGACCAATGTAGAAGGAGGGAAGGAGGCAACTTAAAAATTTGTGAGCACTACTTCTACTTGCACCTTAGCATAGAAAAAAAAAAAAAAACACAAACCAAACCAAAAGTATTAGTATGAGATATAGCGAGCATTGGGAAGCACTACGGTTTGGTGGTGTAAGACACCTAAACGAACACACATACAAGGTAGTACATTTGTCCATATCTGTAGTGCACATACATATGTATGCTGTGGTATATATGTACATATGTAAATATGTATTCATATCATCATCAAGTGTTGGTGTTTCTGTCTTTATCTTTTGCTTCAGCTCGATGCCCTTCTGTGTTGAGTTGAGTTGCAATGCGTTGCATTACATTACGATGCACCACGCTTCTTTTATCATCATTTTATTTCTTCTACTTTGTTCTCTTAGTTTCTATTCTATGCAGAGCAGAGCAGGCTCTGTTCTATTCTGTAATTTTGTGTTGTGTTTATGTCGCAAAATTGGTGCAAAATCCTTCAGATACAACAGCATGATGTGTGCTGTGCCTCTTGTGCTGGCAGCTTCACACTAAACCGCCCGAAAATCTACTATTTTTTTGTTCCCTTTAGGTTTACTCATCATCATCTTCATCATCATCATCATCATCATCATCATCATCAACAATGCTAATGTTAGCTTCTCTCAACCGATTTAAAAAGACTAAGCTTTGCAATGATATTTATTTGTTTATATTTTTTGTGTTCAACATTATCAGCATCATACATATTGTACTTACCATATATTGATATTGCTTTGCCACAATTTTGTATCTATTACATGTAACACTTAATTCAATACTTGGATAAAATGTATAAGAAAGGAAAAATGAAGTGGAAATCCAATAAATTCTCAAATATCAATCAATCGGTGTTTAGATTATTATTATTTCAACATGAGGAATATTTTCAAAAAAAAAAAAATAATAATATTGCGCAACAAGTGGCTGGAATTCATTTCATTTTGTAAGAGTTCTGTGTCTTTAATTCTTTGCTAACATAAATCAAATATAAATAGTAGCGATCCTTGTGATTCTTTTGCTTAGGTTAATCTGCTCAGCCTTTCTCAATACCTGCCCCATTAGCCGACCAAAGTCCAACCAAATACGATAATTATCAGGAAGACTGGGATAAGTATATTCTCATCCAGACTTCAACGGGTACTAGCTAAAGATCTAGCTAAACCAGACCTATTAAGCGGTGCGAATGGCGTTAACGCAGTTAATAGTAAGGAGTCTCTGGAGTTGCTTATGGATGTAGACTTTCCAAGTTATTCCAATACTGACACGGAAGATGAGAGTATTATTTTTAGAACCAAAATGGCTTAACATTGAGAGGGGGTATCAAATAGGTCAGCTCTGAATGACCTTAGTATCGAGGAAAAGCTTCTATGGGCCATTAGCACATTCAAGCCTTACATTTCACCGGGACCAGAAGGTTTTAGACCAGCTATGTTGCAGTCACAGCATCTGTATATCTGGTCCCATGGTTGATAAAGATTTTCAAAGGATTTTAAGTTTCTAGTATTTCAAAGCAATAGGACCAATCGACCCTTTACTAATGTTACGCAAAGTGATAATTTCATGTTTATAGCTTACATACTCTGCGCGTGAGAAGAGAACCGTCTATAATAAGGCAATTTGTAAGTAAATTGAAAACTTTAAATGCAATATTCTCGAAATGCTGATTTTTGAGCTAATGACCTTTTATTGTTGTTATTTTATATTATGCGGTGCAATGTTGTGGCGCTGAATTTCAATTTAAAGTAGAGTACTGTCAACTTACTTAAATATGGACTAAATACTATTATTTTACAAATAAATGTACTTAAATGCATGATAATGAAGAATATTATTTCCCTTTTAATATTATATTATACAATCCAACTACTAGTGCAGTGGAGCTTAGGGTTTATTTTATTCGCAAATATTTTCCAATATAAGATTGTCAGAGGGTTCTCGATTTGGTGAACTGTTTTAAAAATAATAAATAAATTATATAAAGAATGAAACAGTTTTGTTTACAATGATAAATGTAATCTTTATTTATTTTTTTTTTTTTTTGCGTACTTAACGCACCATAGAAATTGTCAAAGCAACTTTTCACAAAACTCGTAAATATTACAATTTTCTTACCCAAAAATATTCAAGAGAAACCCTTTACAAGAAGCGTGTTCAAGCCAGTTGGATAGTAGTAAAGAAATTCAACTACTTGAAGCAAAATGAAAATGTTTATTGCACTCGCTTTAAGTGCATTCAGTATTTTTACTAAAATCACTAAGATGATGCCTTATCCCTTTAAGGATCTACCATTAGCAGCAGTAGATACTATGCATGGTCGCATCTTTAATGGTTACCTGAATAAACTTGGAGAAATACCTGACATCGTAAGTATCGGTAGCGAAACCCATGAACATCTTTGCCGTGCTTCAATCATTGATCATAAATGGATAAAAACAGCAGTCCATTGTCTTCTTGATTCAAATAATATGAGTATTACATATGCCAGCATAAATTACAACGAACCAAAAACTATATGTTTCGTCGAAAAAAATAATTTCACCATACATGAAAACTATTCTCTTGAAACAGAAGAAACGATATCGCGTTGATCAAGACACCTTATGTGGTTTAACAATTTGATAAATAAAGTTAAATTGCCCAATAGCACACATGTAGACCAAAACTTTGTGACCTTATCGGCCCGAGCTTCTGCTTGGGGAAGTATTACACCCCTGATACCGTTTTATAAAAAATCAACTTCTTAGCGTTGATGTACAAGTAGTACCAAACTGTTATTGCGCCATAAACTTCCCGTCTTTCCCCATATATGATTCACAGATATTTATCAATAGTCTCTTTTCAAAAAAAGCAGTTGGTCACGGTGATTCTGGTGGACCACTGGTCTTAAATGCTAATCAAACACAGAACGAGACACCAATTCTTATTGAAATCACATCATATGGTAAATTAAATTGCCCTCTGAATGGTCCAAATTATGTTTCTAGAGTCTTAGAATTTCTATCATGGATTTTATTAATCCAATGGAAAGAATGAAATTAAATTAACTGTTTCTTATTATTACTTTTGTGACGTCAAAACAGTCGAATGGTTTCTACACATTTGTCTCAACATCATTAGGATATTTAGACACTTTCCCAGGGGATTAGGGTGTTTCAGCAATCCTTCATTGTATTTTTTGACTACTCTCCTGTGATTGTGCACACAGAATATTGATTTGAGACATTGAGATCGCAATATTTGTACGAAGGCTAAGCGCTCCAGTAATCCTAGGATGATGATGATGAATATGGATCAGGCACTTATAGCATCCAAATTTAAGTTCAATAGCTTAAAAAACAAAAGTTTTTCTAATAAGAACATGTATTTCAGTAGGATGCCTGTATGGGAGGTACCCCTCCTGATAGTTTGATGGCCTTGAAATTTGAATGCCTAATGTATATGGATCAAAACACTATTAGTTTTCAAATTCAATTTTGATAGCACAACAAGAACTAAAAAGTTCTCCTAATATGCAAATTAATTTAAATGGTGGTTTGTATGGGAGGTACCCCTCCCAGTGATGCGATTTGGATGATGCATGCAAAATTTTATGTCCTTTAGCAAAAAAACCGAGGGACTATTTTGAATACATACCGATTTATCTAAACCCACTCGTCTCGGCGAACTGATCAAGAATGTGCTTTTTTCGGTCACTTATGTGCGTTTCACAAATAAATTAGAGTGAAGGGTATAAGAAAAAAAAAAAAAATTGCAATACTCGTAACACTAGAAATATGCTGGTAATCTTAATATATTTCACGTAGCAATATCGGTTTAATTGTTGGAATTTCCTTTCATCACGATGGTTCTGATTAAAAAGGGAACATAAAAAAAAATAGAGCATGAACTTGGATCGTTAGTATGTATGCCGATCCCAAAATATCATCAGACTCAAAATTAAAGACAACTTAATAAGTCAAAAACTTAAAGGAAATGTTGGAGAAATAAATTTTTTTTGGTAATAAAAAAAAAAAATAATAATCAAAAGTAAAATTGTATAATGCTCATATACGACGAATCGTTTTTTAATAAAAAAAAAAAAAAAAATAAAGGTAAAAAATCTATAAACACTTTTTGATGTCAACAATAGATAAATTTTAGAAACCAACG
Organism: Amiota albilabris; assembly: GCA_037040105.1. Lineage (NCBI taxonomy): Eukaryota > Metazoa > Arthropoda > Insecta > Diptera > Drosophilidae > Amiota > Amiota albilabris. The sequence continues at coordinate 4,632 of JBANCV010000766.1, read as the reverse complement.
AAATATTCATCAAAACAAAGTAATGAGATGAGGTGAAACTAAATTAAAAAAAAAATAATAAACAACAAGACTGAAAACCATATAATCTCAGGGATCTTCAAAACCAACTAAAAAGTCTAATTAATCGTCGAAAAGGAAATTAATTAAATAAATAAAAAGTGTATAGCTCAGAATGAATAGTTGTTCCCAAAAATTTACAAAAAATAATATTTACTATTTATAATGTCGAAAATAAACTTCAATATAAAAAACAAAAATATTAACGAGAAAAATGTTTCATAATTGTACTCAAAACTCTCGATCAGAACGAAGAAATTATAAAAAAAATAAATGAAACCTATGATTTCCAATCAAAACCCAAATGTACTTATACTTATACTTAGTAGTAGTTGTACATGTCTAGTGTGGTAGTTTATTTTAATGTAAAAATTATCATAATTTAGCATATTTTTTCTTTAATTTTGCTGGTCACTCTATGTTGTTGTTTTGTTTTTCTATTTACAAAAAAAAAAAATGAAAAATGTAAATATGAAATGAAATTCAATTTACAAAATGTAATGTAATTTATTAGAATTTCTCTTTTGACCTCAGTCAGTCAGTCAGTATGTCCTTGTTGTCCTGGCCAAAAATGCCTCTATTTGCTTTGTTGTAATAAAAATTAATAACAAAAACGTGTGCAAACAATGTAACAAACTAATATGACTTGTCAAAAAAAAAACACACACAATACGAAAAAGAGAAAAACAATATCCTAAATAATAAAAGAAAAACAAAACAAAACAAAAAAAAAACCAAAAAAAAAAAACAGGATAAAAAGGATACATCACACATACACACACACACACACACACACACCCACATACACTTATATATGTACAATATATAATACATATGTGTATATATTTATATACTCACGCACGCACTAATAAAATCAAACAAATTATGCTAACAAACTAGATTTCTTTTAACTGCTTCTGCTCCTGATCCCATTTGGTGATTTGCTCAATAACCCTTGTAATGCAAAGACGACCATCCTTTCTTCTTTTCTTCCATCCACCCACATTCGTCCATCCATCCATCCATCCATCCACCGCACAAATATTTGACTTTAGGCATTGTATGTGCTAGTCCATCAGTAGTGAACATGAATAAAGAAAGTGTAGAGCGGAAGTGTGCAAGAGAAATAATAAAGTAAAAATCGCACAAAAAAAAAAACAAAAAAAAACAAAAAAAAAAACCAGAAGAAAAACCAACGATGGAATGCGAAAAAAGGACATTGTCAGGCAGCCACAGGACATGATTTGAAAATCACTTAATCTACTTGAAAAGAAAGATACAATGAAGAACACACATAAGAAAAACTCTTTGGCCGCAACCCTTTTACTATTTACAATATTTTTATTTGTATACTTGAGGGTGCGCTATATACATACATTTATATGTATATCATAGCAAGGATATCCGTACACCACCATGACAACAGCATATTTTTCACATGTGTGTGAAAGTAGCGCAAAATTATTGCAAATCACTAAAACCAACAGCAACAGCAACAACATCATCAACATCAACATCAACATCAACAAAGGAGCGGCAATAGAAAGTACTATTAGTAATAGTAGTAAGGTTCAAGGATATTCTACAAGTATATGGCAGGACACTCGCACAATCAAAACATATCTAATTGAATTCAATCAAAATTGTTTGGTCCATCAAACAGACAATTACAAGCAATAAATTTTGTGTTATTTTTTCCTCACTCACTCACTCACTCACTGACTCAGACTCCTACTCACTACACTCACTATTCTGCCATGAAAGGATAATGCAAAGGACAACAAAAGAAAGAAAAAAAAAAACAAACCAACAATCAGGCAAGTCAGGCTGGCTGGATGGATGGATGGATGGCAGGCGCCAATAAAAAGGATAATGAAATTGTCTATGAAGAGCTGCCATAACTGACGATTATATAGAGAGACAAGAAGACACAGTCATCGATATCAACGAGCCAAGGAATCAAGTCACCACCACCACCATGACAGGACCAAATACTAGTACAAATATCATATCAATAGCATCAAGAAAAAGGATATAGAAGCATATCCTTAATGTGACACTCACACGTACGCTGGCAATTTGTCAATAGCTTATTTGATGACTATAATATTGGAAAGGCCGGGAAGGGGAACAGGCGAGGTCGAGTTCAGTTGAGTTGAGTTGAGTAGAGTCGCGTAAAGGGGTCAGTGGGCTGTTGAGTGCGTGTACAGGATAACGTTATCCTTTTTTTTTTTTTTGCGTAACGTTTCCATTTTTTTGTTTTTTTTTCTTTTTTGGTAAAATTATTTGTCCAATTTGTCAAGTGGCACTAAAGCTTTCACTGAGAATATACACGTACACTTCGGAATGCTTAGGCCCTCCCTGTTTGCTATTATCCTGTGTGACAATTTGCAAGGATTGTATGTACATTGTTTAGCCTTTTCGTCATCATCATCAGCATCATCAGCATCAGCATCAGCATCACCATCATCCTCCCCAATTCGACTTGGTTTTTCTTTTTGTCTTTTCTTTACATTGCTTTACATTTGTAGCCAATTGAGTTACAATGTTTATTGGTTATGGTTTGTCTTTTCTCAGACTATTTTAATACTTATGATAGACGTATACCAGAATATACTGAGAGATATGTACATACGTATATCCTTTGATGTCTTAAGTCATAATTCAGCTCAGAGTTATTGCAAGGCTATTTTCATAAAAGCATCAAATTGCGCATTCACTTCACTTCAGGACACTTACAAACATACATAGTAGTATTATTTCATGCATATCCTACTACTATGAGTATAAATTGTTCTCTTGTAGTTCCCACAAGCCATCCCCTCTCCACCGATCACCCATTTTTTATTTCTATCATTATCCCTTTTTTTGTTGTTGTCATTTTTATGGTTAAATCAGAGAAATTGGTCAATTTGCGTGTATGGTTTTATTACATTTATTTGACGGTTGATTTTTATCGATTTACATATGTATGTATAAAGAAAATAATACACCACCGAAACGAATAACATCTCAGTTCGAACATAAAGATATGTGTAGAGTTATGTATGTACATTGTTATGAAAATAAGAAAAATTATTATGACATGTAAAAAGTCAAATAAATGAAGCTAACTGTGATAATCATTTACTATCAATGACATGCATACGAGTACAATAAACTACGGGTATCATATCAATTCAGAGTCAAGGACTGAACTTTTTACCGAACAAATAACTTTTGCACTTTGCTTGGCAGAATCAATTTTCTCCAAATTAGGATGATGAAATGAAATGGACTCTTCCACCTTCTATTCTAATAAGTATATACTTACAATTCTTTGTCAATTTGAATTCATGAAAAAATTTCATGGATGATAAGAGTTTTTGGAAAACATTTAATAAGTTGGTTTTCCAATATCCAATACCCAAAATGGACAGAAATACTTTCCCCAAGCATCTGCCATTCCCACCCGGTTGCAATAATTCGGACTCTTCACTTTCCACTAAACACATTAGGCGCATCCATTTTCAACACAACTGTCTGCCGTGGAAATTCATAAACACTGATAATGCCCAGACACGTCTTAAATCAATCACAGAAATATCACAATGAATTTGAATGTGCTCCATCGACGCTTCAATCACAGCCATTTACTTTCAATCAATTAATTATGAAACAAGCCAAATTTTCAATATAATTGATTCAAGCATGTTTGAGCGTGTCTGACGGATCTAGAAGCAAATTTCAACACAATTTATTTCTTTAAACAAATGTCATATGCATACGTAATTAATGAAAGTATATATCGTTAAATTTTGGACCTTTTTTTAGTATTTGGAATTTGTTCCAGAAATAATCTTCCGGTTCTCAAAATAAGAAATTTTTATTTTTTTTTTTTTTTGTTATGCGGACGAGGAGGTTAAAATCTTCGAAAGATACTCATGACCCGTGACATAAGTTATGTCGGATTCCATTAGCCTACCGACTAAAAAACCAAAAAAGTATTCCTTCGTAGGGAGGGATTGTTAGCTTAAATTAAAGCAACGCCACTGTTCGCTCGTACATTCGAGCACCCCTCATTATATTGGCAATTTTTGTAGAGAAAAATGTCCAATCGTCCACTGAAGTTGTCATGCGCCTTACAATTGGCCGTGAGCTGCAAGGAGATCCGATTCACGCATACATTCTTTGACGCTCCGCTTCGTAACGGGGGCACTCATGAAAAAGATGTTCCGGATCCTCCACGACATCTCCACATAGATCACATAACGGATCCGCAGCGTGCCCAAACCTGTCCAGGTACTGCCTGTAGCATCCATGACCAGTTAAGAATTGGGTGAGTTCAAACCCCACGTCACGAGAACAACGCTTAAGCCAATCTTTGATGTTTGGGATAAGTTGGTGTATCCTCCGTGGTTCTGCCCTATTCCACCTTTGTTGCCATATATTTAGGTATCTGGTGTCAATCTCCTCCATGTCTACTACCTGAGATGATACTCGCGCGCGGTACTTGTCATTGGCAGCCAAGGCTTCCAGATCAATTGGAAGTCTCCCTGCAAGCAGACCTCTATCATTATTGGATGCCTACTTGTG
>JBANCV010000765.1:0-26374 GCA_037040105.1 Amiota albilabris | reverse complement strand
TGTGCAAGATATTTCCATTCAATGTTCAACTTTCTTCAGTTTCTTATGTGCGACTTCAATTCAATTTCTTCTCTTAGCTTTTAAAACTCACATTCTATTTCCACTTTTCATTCAATTTCAATTATTTCTATGATTTCAAGATTTCTATTTCAACATTCAATTTTATTACTTTGTTCAACTTATTGATTCATCTTTAATGTTCAATTTCTATTTCATGTTCAACTACGATATTGAAAGTCAATTGTAAAAATTATATATATTCTATATATTCTATTTGTGCAAGATATTTCCATTCAATGTTCAACTTTCTTCAGTTTCTTATGTGCGACTTCAATTCAATTTCTTCTCTTAGATTTTCAACTCTCGCATTCAATTTGCATTTTTCATTCAATTTCTAATATTTCCATGATTTCAAGATTTCTATTTCAACATACAATTTCATCACTTTGTTCAACTTATTGATTCATCTTTAATGTTCAATTTCTATTTCATGTTCAACTACAATACTCAAAGTTAATTGTAAAAATTATATTTATTCTTGATATTCAATTTGTGCAACATATTTCTATTCAATGTTCAACACTCTTCAGTTTCTTATGTGCGATTTCAATTCAATTTCTTCTCTTAGATTTTCAACTCTCGCATTCAATTTGCATTTTTCATTCAATTACTAATATTTCCATGATTTCAAGATTTCTATTTCAACATACAATTTCATTACTTTGTTCAACTTATTGATTCATCTTTAATGTTCAATTTCTATTACATGTTGATTACCAATATACGATTCATTCAATTACAACTATTGCCATAATTTCAAGATTTCCATTTGAACATTTAATTTTATTACTTTGTTCAAGCTATTGATTCATCTTTAATGTTCAATTTCTATTCCATGTTCAACTACGATACTCAAAGTTAATTGTAAAAATTATATTTATTCTTGATATTCAATTTGTGCAACATATTTATGTTCAATGTTCAACACTCTTCAGTTTCTTATGTGCGATTTCAATTCAATTTCTTCTCTTAGATTTTCAATACTCGCATTCTATTTCCACTATTCATTCAATTTTAACTATTTCTATGATTTCAAGATTTCTATTTCAACGTTCAATTTTATTACTTTGTTCAACCTTTTTTTTAATCTTAATGTTCAATTTCTATTTCATGTTCAACTACGATATTCAAAGTCAATTGTAAAAATTATATATATTCTATATATTCTATTTGTGCAAGATATTTCAATTCAATGTTCAACTTTCTTCAGTTTCTTATGTGCAACTTCAATTCAATTTCTTCTCTTAGATTTTCAACACTCGCATTCTATTTCCACTATTCATTCAATTTCAACTATTTCTATGATTTCAAGATTTCTATTTCAACATTCAATTTTATTACTTTGTTCAACATATTGATTAATCTTTAATGTTCAATTACTATTTGATGTTCAACTAAGATATTGAAAGTCAATTGTAAAAATTATATATATTCTATTTGTGCAAGATATTTCCATTCAATGTTCAACTTTCTTCAGTTTCTTATGTGCGATTTCAATTCAATTTCTTCTCATAGATTTTCAACTCTCGCATTCTACTTCCACTTTTCATTCAATTTCAACTATTTCCATGATTTCAAGATTTCTATTTCAACATTCAATTTTTTTACTTTGCTCTACTTTTGGATTCATCTTTTATGTTCAATTTCTATTTCATGTGGAATACCAATAGTCAAAGTTAATTGTAAAACTCATATTTTTTCTTTATATTCAATTTGTGCAACATATTTTCTATTCAATGTGCCAAATTTCGGATCAATCGGTCAATAGGAAGGTGATGACATTTCAATTACTAGATTTGAATTCAAGATTTTGAACTCAATAAAATTCAATTCATTTGTTTTTGTAAAAAACAAAATTACTAAAATGGGTGCATTATATTTCAATTGTTGCATTATATTTGACGCCAAATAAAAAAGAAAAATCTATGAAAAACACAAAGTCTGTGTGATGTTCCCCGAAATCTTCCACAATTAACGTCAATATTTCAGGTAATTTCTTGAAAAACGTTTATGAAATATACACCTTAACGTTCCTTATGAATCACTCCGTCCATTGCACACTGGTCCCAAGTCCAATTTTTGGCCAGAAATTCAATTTTGTTTTGAAAGAGGTAAGCAAAAACTATATTTAATTCAAGTAAAGAATTCTCTAGGGCAGTTGAAAATCATATTGGTACAATTGAATCCGAAGCCCAGCCGATTTCGGTAGCGCTGGTAGTCAGCTGATCAAACACATATGAAAAAAGTGTAACTCAGTATTTTCTTTGAAAACTAAATAAATATGGAAAGCAAAGTTCAATAAATGTGATGACACATCACGCAATACATGTTTTATAACATTTGTTTTGTTTTTTAAATGTGTTTTTGTAATGTGTTGTTTTTAGCAATTCAAACTTCAAACTTGTTGTGTTCCGTGGAAGAAAAGTATATTGGATTTACGTAGATGCAAGAAAACAGTAAAATGCCCATGATTAAACTGTGACGAATGAAGTTCTCGTTTATAGCGCAAGTTAGCTGCAGAGGTTTCATCTGATAATAATACAAATCTTTTTGTCCATACAGTAGCAGTGCCTGCAAAGAAGGCGCATTTGGTAAATGTGGTAGATAAAAATAAGGAAGGCTGAACCTGAACTTTTTGCTAAACACGAAGCCTTAGATTTTCGAAAGGAAAATACCTTGACAACAAGGCAATATATGAACATAAGACAGCAATATAAAAACCGGATTTGCGACATTTTCCCGAGCTACAAGAAATTGATTGCTGCAAGAGACAAATGTTGACCTAATGAATTATCAATTACTGAGTCAGTCGCGTCTGTTCCTTTTCACTTGTTGAATCACACAAGCGAGCGCATAATCTTTATATACATATTTAAAACAAAATGGAAAAACGTGTATGTTTCCCTCTTGCGCCCGTAATTTTCAACCGATGTAGTTAGTTTTTCTTTTTAATTATAGATATTTAATCTACAATTAAAAAGCAAATATTGATTTGGCTAAAAACACGAAAGGGAAAAATATTTCAAAAACATTAAAAATGAGTTTTCCAAAATTTTTATTCTTTTATTTTGTTAAATGTTTGTTGCAATTTTTATTTTTCCTTTGTTTAGGAAACGGTATGAAATGGTGGTAGATATATATTATATTTTATGTTTCAACAATTTTTTTTTCATATATTGCAACAAAACAAACTTTATTTCATCAAATATTTTCCATTGTTATTGATCTGTTGTAATCATTCGGGTAAAAACATAAACCCGTCTTTGTAGAAATTTTGGGATCTCTGATCAAAAAACTGGTGCAATACCGTTTTGATTGTTCGGTCCCCGATGGTCCAATTAATGCCAGCTTGCACAGTTTCTGTGTAAAAAAGAAAAACAAATCATTATTATCATGAAACCGACGTGATTTCAACACGCAACCTTCTGATCTGAAATCAGACGCGCTACCTTTGCGCCACGGAGTCTTATAAATGTAATAAACATTTTTTCCATTGAACAAAAACTGATAAGAATTTGTGTATCAAAAATAAAAACAATTATAATTTAGAGATAAACATTTGATCAAATATCCCGTATGATATACAATGAACTGCAAGAAACTCCACCAAAAAATATTACCACCCAAACTATAGGTAACTGCTTGCATTCATCTCGTTATAATGCAGTATAGTGCAATGCAGACCGTTTATTTCGAAGAACAATAAAAAGAAGAGGACTTTGCAAAGGAATACGTAAGTGAACCAGATTCTTTTTGCAATAATGTTTTATTCTGTGCTGAAATGAAATCTAATGTCTTTGGATCGGATTGCCCTTTAAAAGTTAGGCGAAAAGTTAATGAGGATATTAATGAGAGCCAGAAAGAAGAGTATCTTCTACTATGCCGAAGATATAATACTCTGCACGCATCTCCTGAAAAACGTTTCTTGTATGAGTGTTATACGATCCAGTAATTCTAGGATCTTGAATTTTACGATGATAGCATAAAAAACAAAAAAGTTTTAAGAACATAAATTTGGATCTATGGTTTTTATGGGTCCAATTTCATCTGATTCCAACAAATGCATGTGCAAAATTCCAGCTTTCTAGTTGAAATTTAGAATTTTTGCCAAGAACAAGTGACATTGGGACCACAGTGCTTGGGTGGAAACAGCGTAAAAATTTGTTTGGTTTTTTTTTTAGAAAATCGGGTTCAGATAGACAAACAGACGTGGCTGTGGAACTTTGTTTTAGAATATGTAATAGTAATGACAAGGATAAGGATTCTTTAAATATTAAATATACAATTCTCAGACTGAATTATTTAGATGATGATGATGAGAATTTAATAATTTACTAACTTCTCTCTTACTTATTTATTTTTGTAAGTTGTTTAAAAAAAAAAAAAAAAAAAAAAAAAATGGAGAAAAGAAAGATGGAAATGTTTTTAAATAAAACAAATTGCTCGTTGGCTTTAGCTTTATTCTGATTGTCATTAAGACCGAGCTCATTAAGTTAATTATATGCTCATCTGCTACTCCTCTGTCCTCTTTTAGCAACTAAATGTAGAAGGCTTTCCTTTGATTCAATTCATTTAATATTCTAAAAGTGCATAGAGCTGCAATTTTTGTCGCAATCAACTGGGATGTCATTTGTTGCCTTTGTCACTAAACTACCCTGTACTATAATATCCAACACATCACTACACTAACTTACACTACACTACAAATGTTATGCTTTTCTACAATTAATATATGATTTAATAGCATTTTAACTTTAATATAATATTGGTAAGTATATTAGAAAATATTCAAACGACAAATAATTGTTTGAAAAACTATTAAAAGAGATGACTGACTTCATGAGATCAATCCAATAATTAGATAATAGTTTATTTGGAAAACTTAATACTAATTTATTTATTCCATTCATCAGATCAATTAATTGATGACTGAAACAATTGAAGTTGATATTTTTTAAAATGAACAATTGTTGTTTTACTAAAATTTCAAATAATTCAATTATTGAAACTTGAGTTTCCTTTGTTTGAATCTATAAAATTTAATCTCTTAATTATGTATGCTTATCTTAATTAATTACAATGAAATATTGGTGGTTTATGTTTTTATAGAGAAAATCATGAATGAGAGACACAAATACAAAAAAATATTATACAGTTAATTAAAATTTATTAAGTATGTGAAGTGTATGTACGTTTTGATGAATCCAAAGTTATTGAGTGTTTTTTTTTTCCTTCTTTTAAGTCTTCATTCCAACGACTTTGCTTCTCTTCTTTTTATTGTGTCCTTGTTTTGTTTTATTTTTATCCAAGTCAAGTGGTTTTCCATGTCCAAGTTCATATCTTCTGTTTCTGTTTCTGGTTCTATATCTATATGCCTATGTGCCTGTGTTTATGCGCATCTCTTTGTGTGTGTGTGTGTGTGTGTGGTGTCTGTGCCTGTGTGTGTGGATGTTAATCTTCTATTCTTTGGTCCATTGTCCATTTTTAGGTTGTTGCACTGAAATTATAAAAATTACTGAAATTACTGCAGTGCCTTGGTTCATTTGCTCATTTCATATTTCTTTTTTATTTTTTGTTTTTGCTATCACATTTTATATTTTCTCACTTTTCTCTTCGTTTAGGTAAATTTCAAGTGAATGAATGAGGTCGCAAGTATTTTATTTAAGTTTTATTTCTGGCGTTTATTCTTCTTTTTTTTTTTTTTTTTTTTTTAATCAAGCATTGTTTGCAATAAAACAAAAAAATAAATGTGAGAGTTCTACAAAGTACAATAAAAAATTTCTCATCACACAAAAAATCATCATTCTTACATACTTATTATATGTATAAGTATGTATATAATACAATAATATTTTTCAACTTGCTCCCCTGTTTATCTCTCAGAGGCGTCAAATGCTTGCAGCATAAAAAAAGTGACTAAAAATGCATTTTATTCTTATTCTTTTAGGGTATTATTCCATTGTGTGCCCTCTAAAGAAACTTAACGATCATATTTGTTAGCATAGAAAAGTATTTATGAGAATGAAAATTTTTTTTTCCTTTTTTTTCAGTGAATTCTCTAATAATATTTGTAAAAAATAAAAGACTTTCAATCACAAATATGTTACTACCAGCATTCAAAATAACACATGCGTTTATATATTTAACATATATTTTTAATTATGACAACAAATTGTCAACTTAAATGTAGGAAAATAACATTATTAATATAATATAGAATAGAGTGGACAACTTGCTCATGAAATTGCCTCCTTTTATGTTTTGTCTAGTTTATATGTTTTGTCATTAAAGTCTGCTTTACTTTTCATATTTAAAATACACACATATTGCGATGAAGAACAGATAGCGGAAAAGGTTATGGATAACGTGTGTTCTTTTTTTGTACAACAGATAGCGTAGACAGCATTGAAATTTATTTTTATAAATATTAGGTTACTAATAGTAAGTATATAAATAATAAGTATTTAATAACACGTCCCAAATCGAATGCAAAGTTTTGTCAAAATTACAAAGCAATGAGTCAAGTAGTTTTCGAGTTCTGAGGTCATGAATATACAAACATTTACATTTTGATTTAATAGAGAACAACTTTTATAAAACTTTCTTACATTTTCAAGTGAAAAATTTGATGAGTTCTTTTAAATCAAATACTCCTGGATCATTCATGGAGTTTTGCAACAATTAAAATAATGTCCAAATTTCAAATATTATTGTATTTTTCTATATTACTTATGAGCCATATATATGTATTAATAGAAAGTGCCTCATTAGCTTTGTAAACATAATTAAAATTTATACAATAAGCAAATGAATTATTTGTATTAATTATTTATATATCTTTAATGATCTAAGGTTTTGTATAATTATAATCTCAATCCGTTTGATCACATCAAAAATAACTCTCAATTATTTTAACTATATACGAATACAAGGTCTGTTGCAAAGTTAAAGAGACTTTTACAAATTTTCTATTTGCAGTGACGCTGTGCTTTGACGGAAGTACTATTTGGAAAGGTACATGCTGCATTGATGTTCTGCCATTTCAAATTTCATGACCAACGGAAAATTAGAAGCCGAGTAATTGCTTTATAAGTGACAGCATCGGTTGAAAAATGAACTTTGAACAAAGAGCGAATATTCTTGTTTTTAAACTTGGAAAATCTTTTAGTGAGACTAGTATATTGTGACCATATACTGTATATATATTGTTTATCCCATGCCAGAGTCCATGAGTGGTTTAAACGATTCAAAAATGGTCTTGACGATATCATGGATGCCGAACATTCCGGTTTGAAAAGTGTCATGACTGACCGAAAAAGGAATGGTTGTGCTCACTTTGTTGCACATAAATTGACTGATGACCACAAATTCCTCCGAATTCAATTCATCGTTGAACAATTATCACTCATTTTTTGACCATAAGTCACATTTTTTCCATCAACCAATCAACATATTCTACTGATTTTGTGTTGTTTTGTAAAGAGTCTCGTTTACTTTGCGACAGACCTTGTATGATTTGAACAACCTTCTTCTCATTTAAATAATTTCTGTTTCTTTACTGAGCGTTACTCATATTTTGTTTCTCATTAAGTTTTATTGGTTTTCCGTATTTTTTGGATCTTCATTTTACAATATTTATATTGACCCCTCTGATTTTATTCAACAATTAGAAATCAAAAAGGAAAGGAAGACAACATTCTCATGTTATCTAATTTAATTTGATAACATTTTCCTAACCAAATCATCTTACTACATATTTTTCCCCAATTTCCTTGTCCCTTCGATGCTTTGCCAATATAAGGGTATCAAATATTCGTTCAAACCGATTTCTTATTATCCAATTACAATTATGTTTTATATGTATGTTTTTATTTATTTTTTTTGTTTGTTTATATTCAGCTCTTAGCATTCCTAGTTCTTTCTATCTTTGTTTTTTTTTTTTTTCTTTGGTTTTTAATACTTTTGAACTAAAAAACAAACCGCATTCACACACACACACACACACACACATAGACTGTCAGAAGAATAGAAATACAGAAATTGTAGCATACTTTGTGGCGGTTTCATTTTGTTTCGTTGCTTGGTTTCTTGTTCTTATCAAAATATTCATCTCTTTGGCACTCTGAAATTTGTTTTTGTGTCGCATTTTTTTTATAAATTGTTTTTGTTTGTTTTATTGTTTTCTTGTAATTAAAATCATGTTAGAATGCTTTGTGAGCTCAACATAAAACTGCAATTGCTGCATTGTCATTTTTCAGTTGCTTTTATGCCGGAAGTGTTTTATCCCGTTGCTCCTCGTTGTCCCCCACCCCCATGGCTTTGCCTCAAACACTTTTGCTGCTGCACGGCTGAGTTGCGCAACTTATGCCGTTGACAAGCTCAAAAGACAACAAAATTTGATTTCGGCTACAAAGCAAAGTTAAGCGAGCGTTACAAAACTTACATACAAAAATGCACAACAAAGTATTTGTATACATATGTATCTGTAAATATGTATATCTTTTTGTAGATTGTGCAACATAATATTGTCTGATGCATATTTAGTATCTACTATTTACTGTGGTTCGTATGCATTTAATCGACGTTGTTGCAATTTGTTTTCATTTATTTTTTCCTCATTTTTCCTTTTTTTTTTTTTGGTTTTTTGTTTTTGATTTTATGTTTTTCATTTTAATTTAAATCAAATGTTAAGGAAAATGAAAGAAAATTGCAGAACAAACGAAAAATAAAACGGTTAAATTAAACAAATCTGACATATAACAATAATAATAATAATAATAATAAAAACAACAAATGCATTCATCAACATATTGTACGAGTATTTGCAGTAAAGTATTCTTTGAAGTTACTCCTTTTTAAGTTTTATTCAAATATTTACTAAAACATAATGAACAGGATGATGAATGTTGAATCATCATAAGTTGCAAGTAAATGAAACAGATGAGAATTGAAAATTTTACCAGTAAAATAAAGGATAAATGTTTTAAATTCAAAAAGACATTGAAATAAAAGGACTGTTAATCTATTTATATAAGGATGTCCATATATGTAAGTATAAGTCAGATAAACTCCGTCACCGTTTAACCGATCACCATGAAAGTTGACACATATAGGAAGTTTTTTTTTTTTTGGAGAAGGTTTTTAGCTATTCACCTGGTTGAAGCTCGCCACTAGATGACACTGCAGAGATCAGCTTTTTTCTTTTATTTATACATTTTGCGACAAAGCTTTATAGCAGAAACACCCGAACAGCGCATCGTATGACTTGATACCAATCGATTACGTTTATCTCATTCAAAAGATAGAAATGATTTGATATTGGCACATCGCATAGGCCAAAAATAAAAAAACCATAGTCATCACATTGGAGTTAAAATCAACTAAACAGTCCGTTATATGATCAAACTTCTTATATGCAAATTTGTAATCTTTCATAGATTGTGAGCGTCTATATTGAGGCAAATGCAGTAATGCAAAAGAGGACAGACATTGCGAGGGGTAACGTCATGTGCAGCGATATATGTATGAATGTATGTATGTAAGAACATTGTAGGAAGTGGGAAGTCAAATGATAGAAATACGGGTAAGAAATTTTTTATTGAATTGCTGAAATTACGAAAATTTATAAAGATGTAATTGCCAGATATGCAATATCACTCAAAGCTACGCCTTTATGTTATAATAAATATTCAAAAATTCAAGTAATATACACTGATGTTACTAAGAGACTCATTGACCTATAATTTAAAATGTGATCCAGACGTCATAGAACACGCCATAGTATCGATTTCAAAGCTTTCCGAGGAAACTGCTGAGATATAATAAAGTTTAGACTCCATCACATGCGTAAAATTTCACGTGTTTTAATGAATACTGATTTCATAAATAGATTGCTTTTAAGCTCAGATACTTTCATCACGGGACAATGAAAATTACCATGCAAGCAAACGTCAAGTTTAATGAAATCAATTTATGATTTGCTGGAAAATTATTCTAAAAATCAAATATTTGTTACAATTATTTTAAACAAATAAACTATATTTCAATTTTGTAGAGCGAAGAAATAATGAGTGAAAAAAAGTAAATATAAATTAATAAATTTACATAAATTTGATGAAGAAATTGCGTTTAAATTTCTTTTTTCGAAATATCTTATTATATCTTATATATATCTTATTGAAAGTGGGTGATGGGGTGGTCGCCTCTAGTACCAATCATCACCTTAAATACCCTTTCTTTTCAGATATCAAAGAATGTATTGATCTCCTAGTAAATAAAAAATTATAATAATTTCCTAAAAAGTCAAAACATGATCTGATACGATTAAATTGTAGAAAAATAGTTTAAAATTTTATTGAAACGCAATAAATTTGCTACGAAACACAGATTTTGAAAGCAAACGCATAAGAAATGCAATAATTTTAATAGAGTTTTTAACTGTTAAGAGAATGAGAGTTGAAAGATACTACGAAATACATATCAATTAACATGATGAAATGGGGGCAGCTTTGTTTGATAAACCTATTGAAAATACAATGGAACTGAACTAATTTCAAATATACAATAATAATGTCACGAACATTAAACTAAAAGATGCGGAATAAATTGAAGAAAGAGATTCGGAAACATAAGATATACCTACAAAGAAAACAGATATCATAACAATCTGAAATGTACATACTGCAAATAATTGCAAATCATTGACATAGAATTTATAAGTTGCAAGTGATCAATGGAAATTCCATTATGAAATGATTAAAATTGAAATTCAAATATATAGTAAATGCTTAGGAAATCAAGTATGTAAAAATAGATAAAGAGAAAGAAAAAATATTTAAATGTCTAGAGGTTGCTGAATATTAAAATTATCTCAAATGTTATTTTTTTTTTTTTTCATAATAAAAAATAAATCAGAATACATATATGTATGTATATTGTATATGAAGCTTCAATGAATAAATGATATAATAGTTTTGTGTAACTTCCCTTAGGATCCGGAAGTGGCTCAATTGCTCATGGGATCAGAACTGAGCCACTTTACAGTCAACTTGCTTGACAACATTCAGCACACCCGAAGACTGAAACGGCTGCGCCCACTGGTTTTGCCCTTCAGACTCCCTACTTAACTAATTTAAATGATATAAGATTGTACATACAATCAAAAAGTCTTACTGTCGCGTTTCGATGTGTTTGGAGTTTATATACGGCAATTATAATACTCCTGTACCCGGAAGGTTATTAGTTATCAGACCAAAATATCATCTATAAAGTGTAATTTTGCTATTATAAATGATAACAAATTGTATCCAAGAATTTGTGGCGAATTCGAATTGATAGTAACTACGGGTATGAAGTCCAACCAGAGGCTCAATCTGGTATCACGGGTGATTAGCAGCCCACGGAAATATAGCGAAGATGGACCATAGTCGAAAATATAGTATATGTTGTTCATGAATTGCTTTCATTAATCAGCGAGGAAAAAGTGTTGTAACTGTTGTAAAAGAGGTGTCCGATGTTTAAAGTGATGTGCATTTGAACCAACTCTTCCAATCCAATAGAGAGTTGCCCTAGCTCTATTCGATGGAAAATGGTTGCATAAACTGAGCTGTGAGAAGAAGAAGAAGAAGATGAAGATATTGATGTAATGAAAATGAAGAAGTGCTGCACTTTTGAGAGTATATTCAATGAACGCGTGTTTTAATTTAACATTATAATCCTAGTTCTAATAACTAAATAAATAATAATATTTTTGGATGAAGGATTTTTTGTTGTTTTCCTCTCCAAGGGAGGATACTATTGACATATGTGCAATAGGGTGTTGATTGTCGTTTTTCAATCTAGTACTTAAATGCGCCATGATCTTGAGTTTGAGTATCAACGACAGGTGTTCACTTTAAACACCTGGTCGTTTTTCGATAGGTTGTTAATAAAATTAATACATTAAAAACTGAAGTAGCTTTTTCTTTTGGATTTGTTCTTATCTTTGTTTGTCCTTAATATTGCATACGTATTGTGATATGAATTTCTTCACTTTTAATTGTTAGTTTTTGGTTAAAGGGCATTCCAGTGAGGACTAAAAACATACATTGAGACAATAATGTTTCGTATTCTCGATCATTTTATAATTCTTTTACATAGGTCTCATGATCCAAAGAGTGAGTTATGAAAACAAAAAAGTTTCATCAAAAGAGAAAGAGAATTCATTCCATTAACTTTTAAATAAAAGGTGTATGGAAAAAAGAAAATGAATTATTGTCTTTTTTGTCTCTTTTTCAGTTTTTTTTTTTTTTTTTTTTTTTTCTTTCATTACATTTAGGTGTGATAAGGTGGCAACAATGAAACACCTTAACATTCCACTCATTTTTGCTGTTTATAGAAATTAAGTTTTGCGGCAATGGTCCCTTCCATCCATGCCTTTGTCTTTTGCTCTATATCCAATGCCGCTTGCATGAAAAAGCTAAAAGCCGTTAATACTTTAGCTTAAACAAAGCAACAAAAATACCGAAATAAAGAAAAAATTGGACAAGAAACAAAAACACGAGAAGAAAACAAAAACTAAAAGGGAAAATATGAGGCTATGTGAGATTGTGGAAAACGATAGAAAAATGTTGAAAAGGTAGCAAAGAGCTGCTGGTAATGAGTAGAAGGGAACAAGGGAGGAGACATTGGATGAAATGGAAAAACCGCTTTCAGTTTTTGGGCATTAAAATTCGCAACAAATGCTCGACGGGAGCCTTATCTAAAACGGGTTACGTGTCCAGTCGAACAACCGCTGACCACCACCATTCAAAAAAAGCCTTTTATCCATATTTGAGTCCAATACGATTTGCACATGTCAAATTGGTTGGCAATATATACAACAATATGAGCAATCCTTTACATACACATACAAGCGCACGTACACTCACATACTCATACACATACACACACTCATACACTCATTTTAATGTTTTTATTTTTTCACTTTTTTGTGTAATTTTTTTTTTTTTTTTTTTTTTTTTTTTTGTATTTAATGTGCGCATATCCATCACCACAAGAGAATACATAAGGCAAGTAGTAACAATAGTAACACCCTCAGACCCCCACACCTCAGACCCTAAATGAATTTCCCAAATTCATAGGCGGAATGAAATAAATTGAGAGAGATGAGATGATGGGAAGCTAAACTTTTTATCGATCGACGTAATAATAATGAAACTCAGACATACACACACACACACACACACACACTCACACATACACACACATATTGATATACTATATCTAGCTAGACCACACACATTTAATATATATATATATATATATATATATATGTATGTGTGCCTGGTGGGTGTGAGAGTGTGAAGGTGTATATAAAAATACCCAAAAAAAAAAAATAAAAAAAATAAAATAAATAAATAAAGCGAGAAAAAACAAACCAAACCCAAGTGATTAATTCAACATATTCATATGCGTAGCTCAAAGCATTAAGGACAATGCCAACAACGGAACTCAGTAACCAAAAACCCAACAATATCCAATACCACAAGTCCACAAGCCCCAACACCGATACGCATTACTAACCTTGGCGCATCCAACACTCTTTTTTGTGATTCTCTGTTGAGCCTTCATCATTTTCCATCTTCACGAGGCGTTGTCAACTTTTGTTAAACCATTTTTTTCCAGTATGTTTTTCTTTTTCTGTTTTTTTTTTGGCCTAACGTAATGAGCAAAAATTTTACATACAATCATACCCATACTCATGTGAATGCCAAACTGAAGCATCCCCTATTAGTGTCGGGAAAATGTGAACGCGAAGAAAATATATAATTCCATTTACATATTTCGTTTTTGATGCGACAGACAGCAATTTACTATAACATATACCTATGTATGTAGGTACAATACTAAAGTAGAAAGGGCACATTGATGTAATAGATGTAGGAATAATGTGTCCTGACCAATGGTCAGATGGTTGGTTAGTCTCCATTGTCATTCCCATTGTTCATGTCAGCCTCGTTGTCGTTGTTGTCGTCATCATGATCCACCAAAAAAAAAATAATGTTCCTTGCCTTTTCTAATTAAGCGTGTTTAGATATTTCACAATCGCAATCGCAGAAACCCAAAGCCAAAAACAAGAAAACATCATTTAATAGGGGGTTAAGAAGCATGGAGCAAGGAAAAAGGGATCACACATATTATAATAACGCGGGTCATGTGGGGTTTTTTCGAACTTTTTTTTTTTTTTTTTTCGTCTTTTTTTTGGTATTTCGTTTCTGGTTTTGTTAAGCGCTCCTTCCTATCAAAAACATTGGGTTTGCGTTAGTTGCCATGCAAACAAATAAAATGTCAGCGACAGAAGCGCGTTTTTGTGGGGTTTTGCCGTTTACAATCGCGCTTCTATCTATTCATTTATATATGTTTCTATAATATACATTGCATACACATATATATATATATATATATAGATATATTTATGTGTCCTTAAGTGAAAGGACTGGTCACGGTTGCTGTACTACATTCATTTCTAAAATATCTAAATCGCCGCTATAATTTTAAACAGAGTACGCGAGCTACACTTATTCCAATTATGTAGTATGTGATTGTGAATGTGTTAGTGTAATATTTAACTATGTAAATGCGTCCTTTATTTACTATGTGTGTGTGTGTGTGTGTGAACTGAACCCTTTTTTACATATTTTTGTTGTTGTTGTTATTTTACTGTTTTAGGGCCTGGGCAAATTCGTCCAACAACAAAGCAAAGACAAAGTTATACGCATCACTTGCGGGGGATGCAAAGTAAACTCTCTCTCAGACACACACACACACACACACACACACACACACACACACACACACTCAATAATATATATATACATATCCATTTGCATATGCATACATAGATCTCAGAGTGTGAGCATCTAGACATGCACTAAGCCTCAGCATGATAACGTCAGTTCCAAAGAATGAAATATTTCAACTAACAACGAAGAAACCGAAACCGAAACCGAAACCAACAGCGAAAAACCATTGCATACATTAAGGCGCCCCATACAGCAAAACATCAAAATAGACTAGATTAGAAGAAAATAGAAAATAATAGAATAACATTGCATTGAGTAGAATAGAATAGAATAGAATAGAATAGAATAGAATAGAATGGAATAGAAAAGAAAAGAATGAAACAGAACAGAATAGAATAAGAGGCAGAAAAGAAGGGTACGCTATTTTAAGGTAAGGTGACGCAAGTTATGTTGGTTGATCAGTGCAATGCAGTGAGGTGCAGCTCGTGTGTAAGTATGCTTCACTTTCAGTTGCACTTACACTTGCACTTAAGTGGTGGTTGATTATTCTTCGTTGACGACGACAATGATGATGATGATGATGATGATGATGATGAATAAGAAGCACAGCATATGCAACATAATCATCATCATCATCATCATCATCATCATCATCATCATCATCATCATCATCAAAGAGAAAAGCAGCAACAGCAGCAGATACTCCCTCTTAGTTATCAAGTCTTTGTTGTTGTCATCGTCGGCATCATCATTAGAGCAAAAGTAATTGCCCTTACTCAACTTTATTCATCATTTTCATCTCGTTAAACAACTCATTCAACTTAATTCAGGCACAAAATTGTTGCCTCAAATTTGTACAGTTTTATGCAACTAAACGCTTTCCTACTCATACATACTATGAATACATTTCTATCTTCTATCTGTGTGTGTGTGCGTATGTATGAGTGTATTTTATCCAGTTTTCCCTCATGCGACACCTTTACTCTTGTAATCTAGTATTGCCAGTGTTTAGTCCAAGTATGTTTGACTAGATGTTTGAGTATGTAGATGTATCTCTGTCTGACAAATTCTAATTAAAAATCATAAAAATGTTTGTAATATAAACAAAATCACACATTTGTGTGTTCAGAAAGGTCACTAAAAGATTTTGTCAACAAATTGAAAAAAAAAAAAAATTTATAAAAAAGATACGCTACACATATTATAAGTACATACACATACATAGATGAATTTAAAAGATTTTCAAACTTTTTCATTAACCGTGTAAACCGTAAACAAAAAGTGGATAACCAGTAAATCTTTTTGTTCATCATAAAAAACAAATTTTTTCCGCTTAGAAAATAATTTTAAAAATATTATTGTATATAATAGAAAATAATCTCAATCTCAACAGAATTGTTGAAATATCCGAAAATTTTATATATCCGGTATGGTGTTCCCGTTCAATTTACAGAAAATCCATCACAATTTATTTCTTACGATTCAAACTGGTGATTTGTAGGGAGATCACAAAGGATGGATAATGTCATCATCAATGCATTTTCAAAGCCATTAAGTAGAATTAAGGGAGTAAATCGATTAAAACATGGTCTATAGTTTTAAATCCTTATTTCATCCTTTACAATATATTGACAATATACATAAGTTTTTTATATTGGTTTCAGAGAATAAAGATGACTTAAACTCTCACTATCTTCTGGATCGAGATAAAGTATTAAACGTGGTATCGTATTGACAATTGAATTCATGCGAAATTGTTTAATAAGATGATTATATTTCCCATTTCTTTAATGACCACACACATGACTATCGACAGAATTTCCCAAAAATGTTTCCTTAACAATGTAATTTCTAATGAAATTTCGTAATATGTCAATTTTGTTAGACCCAGAATTCAATAATTTCTTAAGCTCACTACCCCACAACATTATAAAAAAAAAAAAAAATATGACAATGTGGAGCTTACGCTCAAAAATTAACATTATATTTGAAATGAAACTGTTCTGTGAGCTACAATAATTAGAAGATACTGAGGATAACTCGTAAATGCATTCGTATAATCTTAGTTTTCTTAACAGTACAATGAAGAATTATGAAACCTTTGAATAATTTAGTTTATATGCTTAAATTATAATGACCAATGGAGATCATTTTAACGAAGAAGAGCAAACAACAAAAATTTTACACTCATATTCAAGGAAAGTCTTAGAATAGATCTGCTTGAGACAGCAGTAATCACAATTTAATTCTTTACAGTGTACTGAAATCTTAGTCTAATAATTGAAAGAATATAGAAGATAATTGTAGAGTATTATTCAGTACATACAAACGTATAGGCAAGCTTAGTTATTAAAAGAAATCGATTCAACCATATTCAATTTTGATTTTGTACATATAACTAAGTAAAGAAATCTCTTGTTGAAATTGAGTTCATCAAACCAATATTGAAAATACTTTGATATGTGAATTTTATGCAACTAAAAGTGTCATATATCGAGTGTAAAATAATAATGTAATTGGTATTTACATTTCTATGAGTATGTTAATCTAAATAAGTATGCCAAAATCTGTAACGAGTGCGATTACTTATGACTTAAGATTGGTTAAGACTTGAATACATTCCAAAAAACAACCCATAGCTGATAACATTTGAACTATGAGAGGTTCATATATTTATAAAATATGCTCGACCTATTCATGAACAATATAAGCCTTTCTATCACTAAGCACTGCAATCACAATACTTTCCTTATCAACACCATAAAAATCTCTTGCTCACCTAAAATAACTTTTTTGCTCAAATTAAAGTTGATCACTGTTGGAGAAACATTCAAAAATTATGGAGAAAAGTGTTGCTGTTTAAACAACCCAGATAAGATTTGTTATGTTTGTGGGGAAATATAATATTCAATTTTAATAAAAAGTTCCCACCGACAACATTATAAACACGTATTTTGGTCATTCAGTGTTGCAAGATAAGAATAGACCCCGACATTTATTTGCATCTCATGCTACGGTTAGTTAAATGACTGGCTTAATGGGAAGGAAACCCGTTTCTATGCATTTTGCTTTGTCAATTATTTGGCGGGAAGAAGTAAATCATTAGAATGTAGCTTCAGTATTTTTGACTGTGAGAAATACGCAGTTCCTTTGGTAACAGATAACACACATGAACCACACCTTTTCATTCAAGCAATGACGAAGAGGACATTGAGGACGGCATTCATATATATCGGAGTCTCAACCTCCTGAACACTTCATGCTGTAACCAATTACAATTTACAATTTAATTGAAAAGCACAAGTTGAATGATTTGATTCGTTTCCAGAAATTGTCTATTAGGGATCTAGATTGCAAGAATGGCACTAGTTATTTCCTATTACAAAAGTATCTGTGGCTTGGAAAAGAAATAGACATATTTTTCACAAACAAACACTGCGTCACTTTGCTTTTGCAATAATATTACTGAACTCGTGCAAGAACTTGGAATACCTTACAATATAACAAGTTTAAAAGACGTACCACTTCATAATGGCAGCCACTATTCTTTAACACCTATGATATATTAAGTGATTTTAAAAGAAACATATGAAAACAGAAAACAGCTGGAAAGTTTGCGCTAAAGGATTTTTATATTAAATTAAATTAAGTGATGCTAAATTAAAAGAATGCATTTTTATGGACCCACATATATATAAGAAAACGTATGAAGAATGAGCAATTCAACAAATAGCTTACCAAGAGCGAATCCAAGGATTTTTAGACAATCATACAGATGAAAATTTTAATATACGACTTGTTACAAAAATGTGAAAAGATGAGGCCCAGGATGTCTTCAAAAATATATATCTTGCATGCTCATTTCGATTTTTTCCCCACTAATCTTGGGATGTGAGTGACGAACAATGTGAATGCTTTCACCAGGATATGAAACAGATAGAAGAGAATACCAACGAAATAGATAGACTGCCAAAACCTTAGCAGATTACTGTTGATCTTTAATGCAAGAAGATCATACTTTTCACAAGAGGAGAAGTTAATAAGTATTTTCTGAAGTTAGTACCTACATTAATACCATATATATGTATGTTTAAATACATAATATTACAATCTAAGTATATAAATCTTTAGATCTATCTTCTTATATATAAATTAAAATGTAAATTTTCGTATATTCATGACCTCAGAACTCGAAAACTACTTAACCAATCGGTAAAATTTGAAATTTTGACACAACGTTGCAGTCGATTTGGATTTAAGGATAATTATTATTATTTATATACACACTATTATTAACCTTTTTTTTATAAAAATAAATTTTAATGTTGTATAAAGCGCCATCTGTTGTTCATCACATTATACGATTATGTGTGTTCTAAATATAAAAAGTATAGCATATTTTTTATGACAAAACGGACAAAATATGAAAGAAGACAATTTCATGAGCGACTTGTCCACTCTATATGGTGAATAGTGTTTGACCAGCATGCGCCACAACAAGGGGTGGTGGGGTTGGGTATAACAGCTAGTTTTCACCACTCAATCAATTTGATTACTTGAAAGATCTTAATGATTAAAAATAATCTTAAATAATTCTGGTTGGTTCCCTAGAGAGTACGAATAGAAATTTAATCTAAAAAAAAAAATTAATAGAAAAATCCTATGAAAAAGAATTTTTACTTATTGTTGCTTTAACTAGACCCAAAGTAAAGTAAAAAGGGGTAAAATAGTCACATGAATTGTCTCAACAGACACGACATGTGTATCTATATATATGTATGCTTGTATGAATAAGTGGCTACGTCATCATCATCATCACCATCATCGTCAGCATCATCATCATTAACATTGTCGTCTGACTCATACAATACTATAGTAAAAAAATAAAAAATCATAATCATTTACAAAAGGAGTGGGTCAAGTGAAGAAGGAGCAAACATCAACCGCCCTTGCTTATTAATAATGAAAAATAAATGAGGAAAAAAACAGCATGCTTGCGCTATTCATACTAAACATACTACAAAATAAAAAGATGAAAAATATAAAAAAAAAAAAAAATTTATAGAAACTGGTCATGGCATAGCTCAAATACCCTTTCATAGCATGAATACCCTTTCATATACACAATTTCAATAAACTAACTTTGATAATATGCAAGAAACTTAAATTTGATTATGACTTTCGGATGCTACTTTATTTCAAAAACAAAATCAGGAAGCATGATATACTTACTTCCCCGGTCCGTACCCAAATGGTGACAACGGAACCCTACCACTAAGCCTTCGCTGTCTGCTCATCCGTCCGTTTGTCTGTCAGTGGGCTGTATCTCATGAACCGTAATAGGTAGACAATTAAAATTTTCACAGAGTGTGATTTTCTAATGCCGCTATAAGAATGCATTATAAAATAAAAATATAGTTGAAAATTAAATGGTTTCCCCATATAAGAAATATGTCTTTATATGAAACGCAAAGAAGTATGCAATTCTTTATTGTTTTCTCATCACTTGCTCCATCTGTAAAAAAAAATATACAAATCGCACTCGGCCGATATATTGTTTTTATTAAATGTTATCGAATAATAATGCATAAATTAAGTTTAATTGTAAGTTTTAATGGAATATTTGTAACTATACCTTTGGTATGTGTGTTTCAATTACAACAAAAGTATTGTACATGGGAGTCAAGTAAATCTTTAGTTCTCCATCTCAACAGCTTTTAAAGAGCCATTTTATTGGAAAAGGAGCATGACTAATTGTACTTCTCTATTTCGACTGTGATTATGTGTCTGGGATCGTGTGTTACAAACAACATTCTAAATTAATAGAAACATCGAAACTAAGAATAAAGTGCATTAACATATATGTCCTCATATTATACCAAAAAATTAAAAACAAAAAAAAAAAAAAAAAAAAAAAACAATAATGAACACAATTTTCTAAAGCAACGACGATATTATGTTTACGTTACTCTTCCCGGCGCGTCTGAGCGTCAAAGTTGCTAGCACTTCTTTATATGAATTATTTGTTGGTTGGATTGTTGGATTGCTGGATGGTTGGATGAAATGGATTTAGATGTGGTTGGTGGGTGGGATGTAATAGAGCCGACCCACGGTTGGCTCTACTATTTTGAATGTGACACATGCACAAGTGGCAGCGTTAATACAAAGAACAAAAAATACAGAAAGCAAAAAAAAAAAAAAAAAAAAAAACAACCGGAGCTCAAAAACAAAAGAACTCACTTCATTTCACTTTTACAGGTCTCATGCGCCTTGCACCCCGAAATCATTGTCACCAACAAATTCTGCGCGACAAGAATACTGAACATGAGTCCCCTCTTTCAGATCAAATACTCTGTGCCTTCAGCATCAATGGTCTTATTCTTGTTCGTGTCGTAGTTCAGTACATCATCATAACCATGAACTCAGTTTGGGTAGAGTACTATGTACATGTAAAAATGAGGTATATCTTTTCTTTGTCTTTGTGTAAGGAACAGAAATATCTCAACTTGCTTTTGTCCTGCTTTCAGGGTTTGAACATAAGAAGCCTATTTTCTAGACATAATCATTGGCTTTGTCCTGTTTTTTTTTTTTTTTTTAATATAGAATTCTTTATTTTGTTTTGTATTTCAATTCTTTATTTTAGTTTGTTCCGAGAGTTTGAGTTTCTATTAAAGTGAAAAGTGGAGGCTGACGACATTCATTACTTCTCTATTCATTGAATATAATACAGAACTTAACCCTATATTTATCTTAGATGAAGTAATACATGTGTATAGAAAGTCCTTATATTGTAAGTACTTATGTATATAAAAAAAAAAAAAAACAAACAAACCAATCTTTCTTTTGTTATGCACTTTCATTTTTTTTTATTTTTATTTACTGTACTTTGTAGTTATTTATTTTCACCATGATGATGAAGGCTTATGACCATGCCATGAGAGTAAGATGCTAAACATACTTTAACTTCAAATAATATATATGATTTGCTATGATTTGTGAACGAGAATTATAAGTTTTAATTATTTATTTCCTTCAATCTTTTTCACTTTTATTCAATTTAACTGAAGAGATGCCGAAAATGTTGATAGTTTTCTAGTCACATAATCAAATAAATCTGATTATAATGTTGATGTACAAATTTAAATAGAAACTAATAATTCAATCGGTTAGTCCGAATTAATAACCATTTCGTATCCGGACTTTCAGTCGGAAATCTCAATAACTATTCAATTATTGTATACAAACAATATTAATACAATTTCTTTGCTCGTATAATCTAAAAACTAGATTGACCAACTGAAATATAATTAAAATCAAAAATCGACCATGCAAGATAATGAGTAATGAGTTGCTTCTCCTCTCTCATCATAATCGTTATCATTATAACCATCGTTAAATTTTTCTTATTTTCTGAATGAGATTTTAATGAATTTTCAAATAAGTATGTATATATATTTTTTTAAATTTACTTTTCGTTGGGTTCAGTGAAAAGAAAAAAGTGAAAATACAAAATACACAAGGATCATATAATGAGCACAATACCATAAATACAAAAGTGTAGACTTCCTGTGCTAGAAGTATATTCATATGAGTAGCAGTGTGAGTTTCTAGTCCTGCTTAGGAATACAAGTGCACCCTGACAAGAAGAAGCTCTTAAGCCCAAAACAGACCCACATGAAACATGAAAAAAGTATCAAGTGAAGCGTATCAGAGTGATGTGTCCTGCAGTTAGGGAAAGTGGAAGTGGGGCAGGTAAGTGAGTGAGTTCATAGTTAAAAAGGGGTAAACTTGTATGAGGTTAAATTGCACAGAAATCACGCGCTCATGAACCTTCAACCGCATCCCCCTCCCTCTCCCCTTACACCCTATTTAGTGTGGCGCGAGCACTTAACACGACGGCGACATGCACTTGAGTTGCACAAAAGCGCGCAGTCACACGAACACACACACACACATATTCACTAATTCTGTCCGTCGTCCTGTCTGTCTTTTGTCATTCAGACATGTGCTTAGTCAATGAGATTTCTAGTCGAGACAGACACGAGACGCTACAACTGCAGAGTGCAGTGGGCTTAGGGTAGTACGAGTGATAATGCTTTTGCTTGGCTTGGCTTGGCTTGGCTTGGCTTCTCTCATTCTTACACTACTAAGGACGACAATGATGATGAAGATGATGATGATGATGATGACGATGACGATGACGAGGAGTTGAATGGAGTGCAATATTTGCTAACGGTAAAGCTTAGTGCATTAGAGTGACGTCGTATTTGTTGAAGCTGGCAGTGATGTTGCGTCACTGCCATGGGCAGTGATGTTCTCGTGGTGTCTGTGTTGACATAGAATTATTATATGGCCGCAGGTTCTTTGCTTAGCGTCGCACATTGCACATGGGCGAAAGTGAAAAAAAAGTGCAGGTGCCGCTGCAAGGATGCGAGAGCGTGTCACAGGATATGCTCAAATAAAAGTACTACAAACGAAACGAAAGTGAAATAACCAACAATAAATGTAACTGTGATGATGATGATGATGATGATGACGATAACAAGATTGACGGAGCTACTCCTGTTACTCTGTTCTGTTCTGCTACTATTAATGATGACTGTCATGATGACGTAGTTATCGTCGAGGGTGAATATGGTTCTTATTCAGTTATGTTAAAAAGATGATGTGAACTAAGGTGAGGGAGTAGGTTGGTAGGAGAAAGCAGTTGAGTTGATTGCGTACCTTTTAAGGGGTGAGTTTATTTTTTTTGCACTATTCAAAAGTTAAAATGCTATGCTGCATTTACCAATGCTTTTGTTGTGGATACTGATGCTGATGATTACGATGATGATGTTCCTTGCAATGCATCTTGTATTATATTTGGGGTCGTCATCAAATGGCTGAAGGATATTATGTGAGGTGAATTGAATTGGATGTGCAGACATATGCATGGAGACATGAATGGAACATGGAAGAATAACAACAACTTGTTTACGCAATGGCAAGGTCGGTTTGGCAGCCCAAAAAGCAGAGGAGAGAGAAGAAACGAAAAACCAAAAGGAGAAGTACTTGGAATGCTTGGCATTGGCAATGAATAAATGAACTGATGGTGGATGATGACGTGCATGCAGTGTACGATAGTATTGTGTATAGTTGCATTGG
Organism: Amiota albilabris; assembly: GCA_037040105.1. Taxonomy (NCBI): domain Eukaryota; kingdom Metazoa; phylum Arthropoda; class Insecta; order Diptera; family Drosophilidae; genus Amiota; species Amiota albilabris. The sequence goes on along the minus strand of JBANCV010000765.1, from coordinate 2,387 downwards.
GGTTGGATGACGATGAAGATGCCACCAACATGGGGTAGCCAGCCCCCCATTGAGGGGTGCACATATAAGTGGATAGCGTAGCTAAGTGCTGTTGCACTGCGAGTGGTTGCAATGTTGGTTCTGATGATGATGACGTTGATGATGATAAAGAAATGAAAGCAAGCAAAAGATGATTGCGAGAATGATGATGGTTGCCAACGAAAGAAAAAGTTAAACTTGCCACGAATGAATGGTTGAGTATACACGTATGCTGATTTCAGATTGCGCTAGGCCACTTGGGTCTCTACTTTGTCTTTCATCATCATCATCATCATCATCATCATCAGTATCTTTACGCCTCCTCTACTAGAATACTATGTAGACATTTCATTTGCAGTTGAAGTAGGTTTGCCTTCATGTTTTTCAGTCTTTTTCTTGACTGTAGCATCTTCTCTTCTCTTTGCTGTTCCTTTGCTGTTCTGTTCTGTTCTGTTCTGTTCCTTTTCTTGTTTGTTGCAATCGCTTTTGTGTCTGTTTTTATATATATTTGCGTCATTCATTGAAAGTGAAAATGGCGGGTACAATGACAACATCAAGCGGCACAGTGGCTCAAATGGATGTTGGTTGGTTGGTTGGTTGATTTGTATTTCAGCTAAATAAATTTCATTTTGAAAATTAAGTTTACTACAAAGTTATAACTTTACTGCTTTGCCATTAATCTCATTTATGGGCAACAATTGGTAACAAGCAATAGCAACAGCAACAGCAACAGCAACAGCGGGAGAATCAGCATCGGGTGCGGTCATGAATGAGTCGAAACTTATTTTTACTACTCGCCCCAGGTCAGCAGACGTGGTTAGGTCCATTTCACCGGTTGGTGAGTGAGTGATATTTACCATTTGTTTGTTGTTGCTAATGTTAGTGGTGGTGCTGATGGTAGTAGTATGGTAGTAGACCGAGGGCATTATAACTTTTTATGCCTTTGTTTAGAAATTAAATGCGTACACGCGAGAGAGCAGTGAATTGCGGAAATGACGCCACACATACTACATACGTGCATATACACTCACAAATTACTTATCCTTGGGATGGGGCACAATGGGGTTGTTAGTGTAGCTTACTGCCCCTGATGGTTTTCCCGTTAACGTAGTGCTGTGCCGCGTTATATTTGGGGGGCTGCGCTTCTCAACTCGCTTGTTATCGTCGTTGGGGTTGTTAAATTTTAATGTTCCCATATCGATATGCGTGCATGGCAAATCTATAAAATAAAAATTCGCACACGGCATTACGTGTCAAAGCTACGCAATATATACTTGCCTACCTATCTACCTAACTCCCTTCCAGCCACTCTATCCTCTATCACACTTCATCGCTACCCTCCAGTCTAACCCTTCGAGCGTTAAACATACATGAACACAAAGCGCAATTGTTATTGTTATAGCTTAGAATTCTGCTACTACTGCTGCTGTACATTGTTGATGTTGCCAATTCTTTGTCTTGCCATATGCCTAATGCCTCATGCCTTATGCCTTATGCCTCATGCCATATCGCGTCGCATCGTATCACATCGCAACACATTATTTTATATTATATTGAAATGTAGTTGCTGCGCGTAGGAAACAGCTGCGTCACTCCAATCCACCCATCCAACGTACTTACTAACTTACTATGCATCTCCATTCCCGCGACCGCTATTTCATATAGGACACCTATGAATATCTCATGAGCCGAAAATACGCGCCCATCTGTATGATTTCCCTCTCGCGAATTTTTCGATTTTCCTCTTATCAATTTACATACGCAGTGAATTCGAAATGTTTGGTGGATCTAATCAATAGTTGAGCAACTCAACAACAGAAGCGTTTTTATAAAATCGTTTTCTTTGTAATGGATGATGATGCTGCTGCTGCTGCAGCTGCCGCATTTGCCACCATTAAAGATATATAGGTTTTACCCTTTATCTAATAATTTTTAAAACTTTTAGTTTTGCTTTTCGAATATCTACATCATTTAAAACCAGAAAATCTATTCAGACTGTAAATGCAATCATTTGAATTCCACCTAATAACAATTTATCATAACATAAGTGATTTTGTCCACATGTCAACAATATCCAACTAACAAATATCACTAAATTATGACAATATTTATCATACATCCGGGTTTTACATAAATCTAAGGCACCAAGTAATATATTTCAGTTTTCCTTCATTAAAACATTCTCATTATACTAAAATTCTAGTGGAGTCAAGTCATATAAATTTCAAAATTTACGTGTTAATTCGGTAAGTAAATTTTGTTATTGCATTTAACTTACACTGAAAGTGAGACAAGCCAATGCAATCAATAGTTGATGGATAAACAGTAGACATACATATTTATAAACAAATCTTATATTTTAACATGCA